>OX101791.1:35777989-35795489 GCA_944452715.1 Ophion slaviceki
ACTCAGTTCTTTGTTTACTGCGACGGAGTGAAGACGTGAACGCGTGTGGGGTTGATATCTACCCCGGTTTGCAGCTCCCGTTAGTGTTTTGTGTAGGTAAGTTCATTTTCTTTTTCTTGCTGATATAAATTGGTTTCACGTATCATAACGTTATTTGATGGTAAAGCATTGGATATATCGTTTTCGGCGATGATTTTTATATTTTGTGTACCCATACACGAGAGCAGCGGAAAAAATTGATACGTATTTCATTTTGTGGCAGATAATGGCGATGCACTGACGAAAACTTTGATGCAATCCAAGACTGCCAGAGGATCATAAAAACTTTATTTTTTAATATTTGCAAGTATCAAATTTCTCTCTTTTTTTTCTTCATATTTCGCATTGCAGAAACCAAACACATATACTTGGAAACCAATATTTCATGGCTTTTTCATTGACTTTTTTCATATGCACTGAGACAAAAATCATTGATCCAATATCATTGGTGTTATTGAATGAAATTTCGTTGATTCTATTGTAAAATTGTTGGTGTAAATAATCGGATTTATTAGTCCAAACAAAACCCTATTGACTTCAATAACATGATAAAATTGAAAGTTTTTTTTTCATTCAACAGATATATTGTTAGCCGAGAACAATATATTATTGAAACTATCTAAAAAATTATCGCGAACAAATTATATAGTTTTGAATGTAATTTCTGCAACGAACGAAAAAAGCGTTTCAATTCATAACATGAATATTGTTGATTCGAGTACACAAGAAAAATTGAATTTCGCTCGTTTGATTCAAATAAAGTTTCTATTGAGTAAATATGTTATTTTATTGTTTTCACCATATCCGATATTGATTTCAAGTACATTATTCGTTACAATATTAATATTTTATTTTGATTGAAAAATATTAAGCAAATGTCTGAATTGGTTGAAAAATTATGCGAAAGTAAAATTTGTTTGTGGCACGTTTGGTTGAAAAAATTGAACCAAATCATGGACGAGCGCCACCGAAATTATAGGTGTGAGGAAACCCGTAGTTCTCGGAGTAACCGCTAGAGGCCGTACGCGCGCTCGTTTCTCGTAAGCGTAGCGCGAACTGAAAATCTACTTAAACGCTGGAGAAACTCTAAAGAGTATCGCTTCTAAGATGAAAGTGTAGTATCTGTTCTAATCAGTTGAATATCTGATATTCTCTCCATGGATATTCCATTGGATATCGATATTCTCTCCACTATTATCGTGGATGATCATTCTAATGCTCACTTTTTATTTGAGATTTAAAACAAATTGAAAAACTTACGTCCCGTGGCATATTCGTTTCGATGTAGTAAAGAAATAATTAATTCTATTGATTACATGTACGCAATAAAAAATGTTTGTAGCAACCGCCTAATTATTTCATCCAATATATCTACGGATTGTATATAGAATGATTTCAATAGAATATAATTTTATTTGAAGGATAATGTAGATATTTAGAGAACAGAAGAGCTTTTTACAAATAAAATAATATGTTATTTAAATCAATCACATTTTCCAATATTTTATAGTGTTGAAACAATTTCATATATCGATGGCACTCCGCAGCAGCACATTTATTTGGATCAACCAATATATTTTTTTGATTCAATTGGTTTTTTTTTCTCAGTGTATCAGCTCCCCAATTTTTTGCATTTTCAGAGTCCCAAAAGACTTTTTTGGCCAAAAATCGTGATGATATTTTTTTTCTAGAAGTCTGATGTGTCCTCTTTACAACCGTGTTTGAAATTTAAAAATCGGTTGATCAGATATGAATTTTTGTTTGGAAAATGACGTTTTGGCCGTTTTTCAGCACTATCAGGTATTCAAATCGATTTTTTACTAACTGAACTTTGATGAAATTGAATTTGCTTTTCACCATTCTCTTCCGCATGAAAACACGAAGAGATTCACGTACTTACGAGTTTCATTACTGCTTTCAGAACGATTTTACGAACAAGAAACGCGTGGGGTAAATATTTATCCCGGTTTGTAGTTTAAAGGTAGAAAAAATGGGTTTGTAGTTCTAGGGTTGATAATGTCAATGATCTTTCGTATACCTCCGAAGGTTTTCGCGAATTTCACAAACAGAAGAAGAAATGAAAGATTCCTGATCTCACATCGTCCATGCACTGCTCGTAAGATTAATTCGCTCGGTTAAGCGCAGTGCAGCACGGAAAGTGGGCTGAACGAATAAAGTGCGTGAAAAAAAGTGCGAGAGAGAGAGAGAGTGAGAGAGACAAAAAATTACGGGCACGAGTAAAAGAGAGCAGATAAATAGAGAGGGTTCTACATCGTGAATTACGGGGGGGGGGGGGCATCGCGAGGAAGGCGCCGGGGGAGGGAGGAGAGAAAGCGATTTAACAAACCATACGTTACGTCGCGATAAAATCTCTCACACGGTGGCTGTAAACTTCGGTCGGCTAGGTGAGCCCCCTCACTAGCTTGTGTGTTATATCATAAAAATCTCGTAAAATAAGCTCGTAAAACTGGATGGTTGAAGACGCGTACGTAACCGACCTCTATATGTGTTTGTGTGTACACACACAGATATATATATGTAGACACACAGTGCATTTGCCTATATAGTCGACAATGAGACGATTTTGGTCATACACCTGGTTGTGTTTAGACGTATAAAGTTATTAATTTATTGTGTGTGTATGTGTGTGTGTATATATATGTATATATATTAATTTATCAATCTAACAACGATAATAATAATACCAACAGTGGCATTTTAAATACATTATTGGCCAAGTAATTATGTTCATAAATGTATTTTTTTTATCAACAATGTATTGAAAATCAATTTATTCATTATTTTATTATCTATTAATCAAATCAATAATTTTATACATACATATGCATATATACATGAAGGTATTCCTTTATGAAATATATTTATTGATCAGTATAATAATAGTAACAATAATAAGTGTTATTTTAAATACATTCGTGGGCAAGTCATTATATATTGTGTTCATAAATGCAACTGTTTTATGAATAATATATTTTTTTCACTTTATTGTTATTATTCTTATTATTTATTAATGAAATTAATAATTTTGTGCGTACATATACATACATAAAGTTATTAATTTATTCCATATATTTATTTATCAATAAAACAATAGTAATAATAATAATAATTATTATTATTATCATCATCAACCGGAGTGATACCGAAACAACTCAGCAATGCCCTGCACACCGTCGGGCTCCCAACGCAGACGTATGAGCAAATGCAGAAGGCAGTTATCCTCGAGGCCTGCCACATGGTGAGAAAGTTTTTGAGCACCGACGATACTGGAAATTTCGTGAACACCAACAACAACAACAGTGACGAATGCGATTTAGTTACTCAAGACCCACACTAGACCGATCTGTAAAAAGTGTGTAGGAGAATCCTACTTGACATATGTCCGTAGGATCCTCATAGGTGCCGGCTAGATCCCGAGACTTGTATAAAGTGCCAAAATAATAATAATAATAGCAATAGTGTTATTTTCAATACATCATTGGCCAAGTAATTATGTTTATAAATTTAATTACTCTATCAATAATGTATTTCCAATAACACTATTATCATTATTATTATTTTTAATCAAATTAATAAATGTGTACATGAATATGTATAGATAAAGTTATTAATTTATTATATACATTTGCTTACCAATACGATAATAATCAAAAAAACAGTATTATTTGTAATACTTCATTGTTCAAAGAACTATTTTCATAATTTTAATTATTTCATCAATGATTCATTCAAAATAAAGTTATTTACGAATTTTGTTTCATTAAATTGGTCGCTAGTTGTTTTCTCGCGCGCGCGCGTTTAGATTAGTTCGGATCTCATCCGCGCGCCGAGGGATCGAGCTTTGCCCCGATTAAAAATCGTTTTGCTCTCGGAGATTTCGGAGCGTGACGCTGACGCACGCGTGTTGCCCGGACGTATGTACTCGTCTCGACGTCTCGAGGCTAGACCGAGACGAAGTGTATATGCATCTTCTTAATTGTATGGTAATACTATGGAGATTGCACGGAGCGAGTGCGGAGCAGCTCGTTTCGCGGATCATTAGACCCTCCGAACGGGACGAGAAGAGAGGGGGGGGGGGCAGTGACAGGGGGAATATGAACTGGACTGACTAGTCTTCTATAAAGGGAAAGATGATTTTGCAGACCCTCGTCTTCGAGGACCGTCCTCATAGTAGCCAGGGCTCCCTACTCAACATTACGTAAATTCCAGTGTCTTCAAAATCACCTTTGGATTTATGTAAATGCAATGTCGATTCATCGTCAACCGGAAGTGAACGGAATTTTCATGTAGAAATTGTCGTAGGGATCCAATTGGATTCCCACACTTGTCCCCACTTCTTGATAGGGATTCAATGGGTCATGGCATTGGATCCATGTACTAAAACGTCACGCTTGTACATTGAATTCTAATCGAGATTCCCCATTGGAATCCATGATGTTGAAGTTTGCATCGCTAGAGTGCAACGAAAGTTGACTTTTTTATTTCTAGAATTTTTTGTAGCAGATTTAGGCTGTTGGGTCAAGTGTATAAGTGTGATCTGCCGATGGATAGGCGTGAGTTCTAGGTTCGTTCTGTGTGGGATATTATAGTGTTAGTATTGTTCCATGTATGCGAGGACAGTTCTGGCTTTCTAGCTATTTTTAAATAATTATTAACAATTGTTATTGGCATCCTAACTATAAAAGTGTGATCTGCTCACAGATATGCGAGAGTTCTATAAGTGCGTTCTGACGTTGAAGTTTGCATCGTCGGAATGCAACCATTGTTTTTGTTCATTTCCTTATTTTAACGCTTATCCAAAGCCGGCTTTTTTGCAAATTCAGATTGTTAATTTCTGATAACAATACGTAAAAACGTTTAGGTAATCTTCACAGCTAAAAAAATCTGAAGAATTAAAAAGAATTTATTTTCGTTACATTACAACGATGCAAACTTCAACATCAACTGTGTGGGATATTATAGTGTTAGTATTGTTCCATGTTTTCGAGAATAGTTCTGACCTCTTGCTGTTGTAAAATAATGATTAACAATACTGATCAGCATCTCGAATATACAAGTGTGATCTGCTGATGGATAGACGTGAGTTGTAGGTCCTTTTTGTGTAGGATATTATAGTGTTAGTATTGTTTCATGTATTGAAGAACAGTTCTCGCTTCTTGCTATTTTTCTGTAATTATTAACAATTTTTATCAGTATCCCAACTATACAACTGTGATCTGCTAACGGATAGGCGTGAGTTCTAGGTGCTTTTCGTGTGGGATATAATAGTGTTAGTGTTGTTTCATGTATTCGAGAACAGTTGTGGCTTCTAGCTATTTTCAAATAATTATTAACAATTTTTATCAGCGTCCCAAGTAAGCGAGTGTGATCGGCTGATGAATAGGCGAGAGTTCTAGGTGCTTTTTGTGTGGGTCATTATAGTCTTGGTATTGTTTGATGTATCGCAGAATAGTTCTGGCTTCTGGCCATTTGAAAATAATGATCAACAATTGTTATCAGCATCCCAACTATACGAGTGTGATCTTCTGACGGATAAACGTGAGTTGTAGGTGCTTTTTGTGCGAGATATTTAATTTTTGGTATTGTTTGATGTACTCGTGAATAGTTTTGGCTTCTAGCTATTTGAAAATAATTATTAACAATTGTTATGAACATCCCAACTATACAAGTGTGATCTGCTGATCGATAGGCGTAAGTTCTAGGTGTTTTTTTGTGTAAGATATAATAGCGTTAGTATTGTTTCCTGTGTTCGAAAACAGTTCTGGCTCCTAGCGATTTAAAAATAATTATTAATAATTGTTACCAGCATCCCAACTATACGAGTGTGATTTGCTGACGGATAAACGTGAGTTCTAGATACTTTTTGTGGGAGATATTTAATTTTTGATATTGTTTGATGTATTCGAGAATAGTTCTGGCTTCTAGATATTCAAAAATAATTATCAACGATTTTTACCAGCATCCCAACTATACGAGTGTGATCTGCTGACGGAAAAACCCGAGTTCTAGGAACTTTTTGTGCGAAATATTAAACGTTTGGTATTGTTTGATGTATTCGCGAATAATTCTGCTGTCTAGCTAGTTTGAAATCATTATTAACAATTGTTATCAGCATTCCACCTAGACGAGTGTGATCTGCTGGTGTATAGGCGTGAGTTCTGGGTGCTTTTTGCGTGAGACATTATAGGCTTGGTATTGTTTGATGTATTGGAGATGAGTTCCGGCTTCGGGCTATTTTTAAATAATTATCAACATTTGTTATGAGCATCCTAACTATACGAGTGTGATATGCTGATCGATAGGTGTGAGTTCTAGGTGCGTTCTACATGGGTTATAATAGTCTTAATATTGTTTTATGTATTCGTGAACAGTTTTGGCACTTTGACGCAATATCACGTCACGCGTTGATTTTTTAAATTTCTTCATTTTTTATCACAATCGTGGATGTATTTT
The DNA here is from genome assembly GCA_944452715.1 of Ophion slaviceki. NCBI lineage: Eukaryota > Metazoa > Arthropoda > Insecta > Hymenoptera > Ichneumonidae > Ophion > Ophion slaviceki. The sequence goes on from OX101791.1 coordinate 35,784,503, forward strand.
TCTCATACATTCACACCGTGGATTTTTTTCATCCTAAGAGGATGAGAAAAAAAAACCCGTTTGAGTTATTTTCGTGATTTAGATCGGCGAAAAAAAGTGATCCATGGCAGAAAAATTTACTTTCGTTGCATTCCAAAGACACAAACTTCAACGCCATTCTTCTAGGCCGCTCTTGGCACACTTCTTTTGTTTTTTTTCCTCTCTCGTTGGATCTTACATTTTTAGCCGGAGGCTTTCGCCACTCGGATTATTCGCTTATTGCGCTCGAGAGCCCCGGGAGAAGCCGTGCAAAGGGCAAGAAACAGCGCGGCCCAGGGGCGACCTGGGGGGGGGGGGTGTAAAGCTACCACGAGAGCTTTGCTATGAAGCAAAGAAGTATTATGAATAATACGCGGGCGCGAAAACTTTTAATTGCGGCAGACAAAACTTGGTCTTCTCGGGAGTCGAGACCCCACACGGAACGTAAACTTTTGGCCCTTTTGCTACAGGAGCGCTTACAGGAGAGTTTATCAAGTTTCGCTCGAGCCAGACTCGTCGTTTTATTCCGAATATATATATATATATATATATATATATATATATATATATATATATATATATATATATATATATATATATGTGTGTGTGTGTGTGTGTGTGTGTGTGTGTGTGTGTGTGTGTGTGTGTGTGTGTGTGTGTGTGTGTGTGTGTATATATATATATATATATATATATATATATATATATATATATATATATGGGTGTGTGTATAGGTCTGAATCTCGCGAAAACTCACGTACTTGGCGATTCGCGTATCCTAACCCCATAAACTTGAAAGTTTTATTAATCTCCGAGAAGCTTCGGAGCCTCTTTGGTGATCGGGGGCTTTCTTCATCGTTGCTCGGCGATGCCGTGTTGCGAAAACAAAAGCCTGTCCGCGCATGTTGGAAAGCCAAAAATATTCACGGTGTTGAAGTTGTGCACCGTTGGAATTCAACAAAAAAACATTTTTTCTTATTTCGGAAATTTCCTCAGGCGAATTTTACGTGCGAAAATCACGAAATTTTTCAAATTTTGATTTCCTCATTTTTATCATTTTTCAAAACATTTTTTTGCAGACCTATATTTTTGGATCTCCAAATGAGTAAATTTAAAAATGATTGAGTATTTTTCGTAATGAAGGTTTGCCAAATGAAATTCGAACTGTTGATAAATAATCATGTTCATTGCATTCCAACGATGCAAAGTTCAATCTCAAAATTCTTTTTAACATTCTTATTTTGATAGGAATATTGAAAAGAATTTTCGTCGCATTCCAACGATGCAAACTTCAACATCGTAAATATTCGTCGTCAAACTTTTGCAGATAAACACCGGGAATTTGGGTAGGAATGGAGATAATTATAATTCGATTTGTGTATCGGGCTCGATGATGAGATTGAAGATTGCATCCTTGGAGTGCAAAGATTTTTTTTTTGCAAATCTTTTTTGTCACATTTGTGCTACTAAAAACACTGGGATATTTTTTAGGATTTTTATTTGGCAATCTATCATCTAAAACGGTAGAAAAAAGAACGGGGTTTTTAAATACTAATGATAAGAATATGCAAGTGTGATGAAGAATTTCCGCTGCATTTCAACGATATGACGTTCACGTTTACACCGTTGGAAGGTAACGATATTTTTTCTCCCATTTTTTATTTATTCATTTTTAGCATTATCCAAAGGCTTTTTTGCAAATTGAGATAGTAAATTTAAACAAGAATACGTAGAAGAGTTTGAGCGGTTTTTACAGCCGAAACCGGCCGAATAAAAATTGAGTGATTTAAAAGAGTTAATTTTCGTTGCATTCCAACGATGCAAACTTCAACGTCATCCAACGATGTTATGATCAATGTTATGTTCGAAGAGGCATTTTTAAAGATTTTCGGATGGAAAACGCAAAGCTTATGGCATGGAAGTTTGCATAGTTGGAATGCAACGAAAACTTTTTTTTTTGCGCTCCTAAATTTTTTCCGCACATTTAGGCTACGAAAACAATTTTAAGAATTCCTATTGAAAATTTATCACCAAAATCTGCAAAAAAAAGATTAAAAATAATAATAAAAGTAAAGAAATGGAAGAATCAAGAAGAATTTTCGTTGCATTCCAACGATGCAACCTTCAACGCCATCAAAGCTTTCTACCTAAAATTTCGAAAATTCAGAGCTGTCAAATAAAAAATAAAAAATCGAACGAATTTTGAAAAGGTTTTGAGCGAAAGTCAAAGGTTTGGGAGGTTCGAGTATTTTTCCTCATCTGATCGAAAACTGGGAGTTTAGAATCACAAATCAAGACGTAGAAAGATTTATTGTAATTCTAAAAAAGATATGATGAATTCTATTTGAATTGCACTCAACGAGATATTTAAAAAAAAATTTAATCGACATTTCAGACCATCCACCCGAATTCAAAAATTTCTGCCAAAAATTCAAAACGTATCAAAAAGATTTAAAAAAAAGTGAAATTTTCGAAACATTGAATTCGGAAAAATGGATCGATAATCGACAGTTTAAAATGTAAATTCAAAAATTCGAAATATCCAATAAATAAATCGATCGAAAATTCCAAGATTAGCAATAAAAGAGCAGTTTTCCATTTCGTCCAATCAGATCGCGCGCGGTCGGGTAGACTCTTAGTTCCTCGTTGCACCAGCTACTCAATGACGTTGAATTTTCATTGGATCATTGGAGCCCAGTTAAAATTAAGGGGTTAGGCCACTCTAGAGGGCGAAAAAATAGGCTTTTGGGGATTTTTTTTTTCAGAAAAACTACACAATAAATCAAGATTACGAAAAAGGGTGTTTATCATACATATCAGTGACTGTATACAAAAATTTTTTTGAAACGATTAATTTCAAAATGGCGGCCGTGCAACGTTTATCTCAAAACTGCATTTTTGAAGTTGGCCGGAAACATAACTCAGACAATTTTCAACCGATTCACTTGAAATGTTGAATATATCTTGACAAATACATTGTCTATGGAAGTACGTAGGATTTTTTTTTATATTGCATAGTTAATTTGTTATCAACAATTATCTCACGATTTTTTCGGCAAATTCATCACTTTGCAAAAATTTCGTCAGATAATTGTTAATAACAAATATAAAATGCAATATAAAAAGCATTCAAGATATATTCAACATTTCAAGGGAATCGGTTGAAAATTGTCTGAGTTACGTTTCCGGCCAACTTAAAAAATGCAGTTTTGAGATGAACGCTGCGCAGCCGCCATTTTGAAATTAATCACTTCAAAAAAATTATCGTATGCAGCCACTGATATGTATGATAAACACCCTTTTTTGTAATCTCGATTTATTTTGTAGTTTTTCTGAAAAAAAATCCCCAAAAAGTCTATTTTTCGGCCTCTAGAGTGGCCTAACCCCTTAAAATTAATTCTTCTCCATCGACAGGCGAACTTTCCCGATCGCCCGATTATTTGATCACCCTCGAAGGACTCCCGATTCGTTTGACGACCATCCAAGTGTACGCATCGGATATCCGGCTGCGCGAAAAGCTCAGTGGGGCCGTTTGCGCACGTGGAAAAGCACGTGGATCGAGCTCGCTCTTTCACAAATAATTATGGTCGTTACAGGGGGCGGGGGAGGCCCGGAGATTGAGCGAGTGTTCGAGAAGGAGATTCGCGGTTGCACTCATAGAAGTATATATATGTATATATATTATCGTTTGCGGTTTCATAGAGATCGTTTTGAGTGAGTTGAAATAGCAAGGAAGAGAGAGAGAGAGAGAGAAAGTTGCGCCCCCGTAGTCACAAGGGTGGCTGTAACGTCCGCTCGTAAAAACACCGTAAACTCGACAGCAACAGGTCCCGTGTGTGTCTGGGCTGTGCTCCTCTTGGTCTCCACGAGCCAGTCCCGTCTCGCTTTTCCAACGTGGCATCGCAGTTCGTGTCATGGGCGAGGGCTGAGGCGGCCAGGGGAAATGAGGGTCTGAGGAACAGGCAAATCTGCATCGCAATGATATGGTCGACAATGAGAGAGAGCATTCAACCAGTTTGAATATTATTTTCGAACAGTCTGTGTCGTTGACTCGCTCGCTCTGTCTTCATTTCATATTTGATTGCTTTCATGATTTTTTAACTTCCGCGTGCTTTTCGTATGCATTTTTGGGAATTTGTATGATTTTTTAAAGAGTTTGTGGAACTTTTTGGGAGATAATATGATTTTCTAGGGATTGGTGTGATGTTTTGGAAATTTGTGTGATTTTTGGGAATTTCCATGATGGTTTAGGAATGCCTAGTATTATTTAAAAACCCGTGAATTTTTAGGTATCTGTATTATTTTTAAAAAATGAATTCCCATGATTTTTTTAACCCTTCCTTGACACACTGGGTCATTTTGACCCGGACGAATTTGAAATAAAATGCTCACTTTCCTAAAACTGAAAGTTTCTCATAATTTTTTACAACTATTATTTTCTAGGAATCTCATGATTTTTTATAGGAATTCCTATAATTTTTTCAGGAATTCCCATGATTTTTAAACAAACTCACATGATATTTTAGGAATGATCATGGTTTTTTCTGAAAAAATCTCATTATTCTTTTTTGGCAATTCCTATTTCTTTTTTTAAAGGCATTCCTATTATTCCTTATGAACCGTCATGATTTTTAAAAAGAATTCCTATTTTTTAAAAACGACTTCCCATTTTTCTTTATGAATCGTCATGATTTTTCAAAAGAATTCCAATTATTTTTTGAAAGATTTCCCATGATTTTTCAGGAATTTTTATTAATGTTCAAAATAGAAATTCTCATCCTTTTTGGGAATTTCCATGATTTTTGAAGGAATTCGCATTATTTTTTTTCAGCATTCCCATGATTTTCGAAGGAATTCCTATTATTCTTTATAAATCTCCATAATCTTTTTAGGTGTTCCTATTTTTTTTAGGAATTCTCAGGATTTTTGCGGAATTTCTATTAATTTTCTCAAACTCCAATGATTTTTCTTCTCTCTTGGTGCGATTCAGTCTGACGACTATAATTTTTTTGATTTATCACAATTTTTCCTTTTCACTATCTTCCATGATTTATGCCACGTTAAAATATTGATTTTCGATCGATTTTCCTTTTCGTTGCACGATATTTGACGGAACCGAAATTCGGAGTTTTTCTTCTATTTCGCATAAATAAATAAAATATTCGATCCAATCTAATCTGACCTGAGTCCCCCCTCTCTCCCTCTCCGTCCAACTCCCCGCGGTACTTCAGAGAATTTTTATCCGGCGGTTTGCTCGCCTTCGTCCTGGTCGTCGAAGCATGCATAATGCATAAGTGCCGGGCATCGGGCATGAGATACAAGTGTGTATATCGAGAAAAGGCGGGCGTAAAGTAGCCAAGAGGAGAAAAAAGGCAAAAGGAAGAGAGAAGTAGCGGACGCCGCGGGGCGCGCATACAGAATTCGAAATCCCCGACACTTCTACCGCTCGCCATCCTTCGTATTTACGGATTATCCGGCTGCGAGCAAACCACCAGCCAGACTATGAAATATGCACCCAAACGAAACTCGCAAAATGTTCCAAAAGTCAGCCCCCATTTATTATCGTCTGAGCCCTCCCAAAAATCCTAATTAGAGAATAAAACATTTTAAAAACCACTACAATTTTTGTTGTGGCCACGCCTCATTTAATTCGATCATCGGAGTTTGGCTCGATCGAGCGCTTTCCTCTTTTACGAAAATAAATCGCATCATTTCGACGAGTGGAAAAAGTGCATTGGTCTCGCTCGATCCTTCATTCTCCATGGAGTGAGGCGGCAATTGTTAGTATAATTTTGATCGTTGGCCGATTAAATGTACTCATTAAATAAATCAATAAATTGATCAATTAATAAATCAATGAATCAATAAATCAGTAAATCAATAGATCAATAGATCAATAAATCAATAAATTAATAAATTAATGAATGAAATAGTCAATAAATCAATAAATCAACAAGTCAATAAATTAGAAAAATCAATAAATCAATTAAGGTTCCTTTTCTCAGCCAACATGCTGCGTAATTGCGAGTAAATGTTTTTTTTTTTATGTGCAACAAAGTCCGGGCGGGATATTCGCGTTCAAAGTCCAAGTAGTAAAGAATGGCGCAGCAGTTGCTCACGCGCAAGCCGGATCGAGCGTGACTTCGAATCCACCTACGGACGAGTGAACTTTTTTTTCTCATACTTTGTTTTTTCGGTAAAAAAAAAATAATAATTACGGAGACTCGCTTTGCAAATCGATAAATCGAGTTGAAGTTTGCATCGTTGGAATGCAACGAAGTTTCTTTTACATTTCATATTTTCATTATCCAAAATCATATTTTGCAGCTTTGTCGTAGATCGCTAAATAAGAATCTTGAAAAATATTTGCGTAATTTTCATAGCTTCAATCCGCCAAAGGAAATTTGCGAAGTAAAAAAAAATTCTGTCTCGTTGCGTTCCAAGGATGCAAACTTTAACGTCATATCGATAATACGGTTAAATAATTATCGTTTTTTACTCAATTCTCGAAGAGAAAAAAAGAAATCGCGCTTGAGCAACTATACTGTACTCTGTCTCTCTGTCGTTGTCCATGGGCACAGAGAACCGGGAGACTCCCGGGGGTCTTTGTACGTCTCGTTATAGGCGTCAGTGACGAGGTACTCGAATTTCAAGGGTAGACTGGGGGAATTTAAGAAAGCGCTGTGTATCTCTTCGTCTCTTGGCGCTTTCTCGTTCGTTCTCCTCCCAGCTTCTCTCTCTCTCTCTCTCTCTATCTTTCTCTCTGCGTTGGTCCAGCAGAGAGAGGGGGGGGAGAGAGAGAGAGAGAGAGAGAGAGAGAGAGAGAGAGAGAGAGAGAGAGAGAGAGAGAGAGAGAGAGAGAGAGAGAGAGAGAGAGAGAGAGAGAGAGAGAGAGAGAGAGAGAGAGAGAGAGAGAGAGAGAGAGGGGAGGGGAGGGAGGGGGAGGGAGAGAGAGAGAGAGAGAGAGAGAGAGAGAGAGAGAGAGAGAGAGAGAGAGAGAGAGAGAGGCGCGAGTGAGCTGGCTGCATTTGCACGACACCCTTGGGTATCGTGTATAGGCTACGAAAAAAAAGAACAAAAGAAACTAATGCGACTCGAAGACCTTTGCCAACCTGGGGCAGGAGAGATTCGCTAACGTGTAGTCTATCTCTCTCTTTCTCTCTCTCTCTCTCTCTTTCTCTTTCTCTCGCTCTCGCTCTATCTCTTTCTGTCTCGTTCTCTCTGGCTATCTTTCTCCCTTTCTGTCCTTATTCTCCCTCTACTCTCCCCCTGTCTAGCCCGCTCTTTCCAGAGCTCTCCCTATCTTTCTCTCCGAAAATGCGACCCACGTGAAATATACAGAGCCTTATCATTTCGAACTCTCATTTCTGGCGACGATGCGGGCTGGACTTTTTCGCCATGTTATACACACACACACCCACCCACACACACACACACACACACACACACACACACACACACACACACACACACATGTGTACACAATTGCGATATATACGAATAGTTAAAGTATTATAATTTATATATTTACACAGGGTGTCCTGTTATGAATGGATAATCCTGCAACTGTCGATAGGTCAGATCATGTCCTACTATATGCTGGATTTTCAGTTTAGTAAAAGTCCCACGGTTTTTGAGATTTTGGGCTGTACGTTATTTTTTTTAAAAAATCATCTGCTTTTGGTTTTTTCGCATGCCATTTCTACAAATGATATGAATCGACAATAACTGAGCAACTGTTTAAAGTAATTGGCACGATATGCACTGAGAAAAAGACATCGTTGAATGTGCAACATGCATTTTGTTGTCTCGAGATTTTGTTGTTTTAACAGTTGCTCAGACATGCTAAATAAGCTACAGTTCACACCACTAAAACTATCAGTTACATTAACAAAATGTTTGTTATGCCAATCATAAATCAAGTTGAACGTATTTAAAGATATATTTTGATAAACCAACTGAATTTTGGTTGGATGAACGAAATTTTTTTTCAGTGTGCGTAGTACATTTTTTTTACACCGCAGGTTATTTAAGTCAGATGTTCGACTTGGTTTGTATAAAAGTTCTGCATAACATCTTTTTTCATAAAGTTGCCTTAACATTTAAGGGGTTAGGCCACAGTAACGGGTATAAAATCATGTGCGAATTTAACAATTAATTACACTTCTATTTAGTATGAATATCAAGCTGTTAGAAAATATATATTTTTTTTCGATGTACAAAATGGCCGACTACTAATATTTGCGTTTGTTATCTTTTTTTCAGGCGCTTCGCGGCGTGACATTTAGCATCCACAATTTTTTATCTAGAACAAAAACCAAAATTTTCGTCAATCTACATTAGAATACCTAGAGAAGTACGTACGCAATTTAAAAAATTGTTTTGTTCAAAAGTTGTAGGTATTTGAACTTGAGAAATGAATTTGCAATGAAAAATTTCGTTATAACTGCTCATAAACTGCTCATAAAATGAAAAGTTTTCGATTAATCAGAAATTCCGTACGTTCTTCTCTGCGAAATGCAATTAGGAACACAACTTTTAAATTTGAAGTAAATCGAGTGAAAATTGTTGAAGTTATTTGTCACGGCAATTGGAAAAAAGCTATTTCGAGGATTTTCGAGTAGTCGGCCATTTTGCACATCGAAAAAAAAATATATATATTTTCTAACAGCTTGATATTCATACTGAATAGATGTGTAATTAATTTTAGAGTGAATGACTTTTTCATACGAAAAAAAATTGTTAAATTCCCACATGATTTTATACCCGTTACTGTGGCCTAACCCCTTAAGGTTAAAAAGACTTTTCTAGATAAAACAAATAACCAAGAGAATTTTTTTTAACCTAGAAATGGAATGCGAAAAACCAAAAGCATATGATTTTTATCTGGAAAACCGTGGGACTTTTAGTAAACTGAAATTCCAGCGTATAGTAGGACATGATCTGACCTATTGACAGCTGCAGGATTATCCATTCATAACCGGACGCCCTTCATATACTTTATGTACTTCATATATTTATATACACCTTTATTTGTTTAGTTATTTATGTATGTACATATTGATAAATAAATAAATAAATGTATACATAGCATTATATTTACACGAATTGTATATATATCGAAATTGGATATATATTATACGATATATTCGTTACATGATCTCTAAAAAAGCCGTGTTCATAGGTATATATGTATGCAATTAATTGTCGATTACTAAATTATTTTTAAACGGGCTGTTCACGATGAAATTGTAATTTCACTAAAAATGTCCGACAAAATGCAGTAGCTTGCGCAAATTACTTTATGTATTTTTGTATAATTTTTAAATCAATCATTCAATTCATTTATGACGTTGGAGTTTGCATGGTTGGAATGCAACGATGTTTTTTCTTCTTTTTTATCATCATTCGACAACTTTTTTTTGCAACTTGAGGTGGTAAATTTTCGATAAAAATACGTAAAAACGTTCGATTGATTTTCATAGCTTAAAACGGCCAAAAAGAAATGTTATCATTGAACAAGAATTCACTTTAGTTTCGTTGCAACGATGCAAACTTCGACATTCGACATTAATTTGTATACTGGGGTTGATGTTTGCATTGTTGGAATTCAATGGAAATTATTTTCAATGTATTACTTTCATTATTATAGAAAATCGTACTTTGCAGATTTGGGTTGTAGATCGCTGAATAAGAATCCTAAAAAAATTTGGTGCAATTTTCGTAGCTCAAATCTGCCGAAGGAAATTTGGGACATAGAAAAATAAAATTCGTTGCGTTCCAACGATGCAAACTTCAACGTCATTTTACATATTTATATATAACTTTATTTATTTATTGATTCATTTATAAATAAATAAAGAAATAAAGATTTAAATGTACATATAGCATTACAATATTTACCCGATTTACATATATATAAATTACACACATACACACACATATATATATATATATATGGGGAAGGCTGGGGAAGTCACTGAGTTATTTTTGAAAATCTTTGATCAAAATTTATAAGGAAACAGTGTGAAAAAAGTTTCGGATAATGGCAAAAATGAAGAAATGAAAAAATTGAGAATTTTCGATGGGGGCTTTTTAAAGAAATTGCGATGTGATTATCATTGGCCACTTTTTAAATAATTTAGAGATTTATAATTCATTATATATATATAATGAATTATAAATCTCTAAATTATTTGAAAAGTGTAAATTAGTTAATAAGTAAAAATTTAAATTCATTATATATATATATATATATATATATATATATATATATATATATATATAATGAATTATAAATCTCTAAATTATTTAAAAAGTGGCCAATGATGATCACATCGCAATTTCTTTAAAAAGCCCCCATCGAAAATTCTCAATTTTTTCATTTCTTCATTTTGCCATTATCCGAAACATTTTTTCACAGTGTTTCCTTACAAATTTCGATCGAAGATTTTCAAAAATGCCCCAGTGACTTTCCCAGCCTGATGGTGTCCAAAAAAATTTGGGCCACGACAAAAAAAAATACTTTCGTTGCATTTTACCGCTGCAAGCTTCAATACCAAATGCACCAGCTTGCAAAAATTGCCGAATCATCCCGTGCCCTCTTGACAATTCGGCGAGGCTCGCCGAATTTGTCCCATCCAACCGAACACGTTTAATTAACAGTCCCTTCTGCCGTATCGAACCGACTCCGTTTCCATTTTATTGTCGTCATTATTATTATTCCCACGTTGAAAAAACAAAATACCCGAGAAGGACGAAGAGTTGCTCGGGGAACGGGAAAAATGCAAACACGGAGAAAGGCAGGGTGCGCGGGGCTCTCTCCCGTTGCCCTACGAAGGGTGTATACGTGATTCTCATGTACCGGGTGGGCAAGAAGTTTCATACGTGTACGTACGTGTACACACACAGGGGAATAAACACACAATCGTGTGCCGGTATAGCGAGAGCCACTCGATCAATACACCAC
>OX101791.1:35800489-35804909 GCA_944452715.1 Ophion slaviceki
AAATCTTTTTTTTTAGTGTTGTAGTACTTGGAAAATTTTGAATTTTTTTTTCAAAATAGTTCATAGGAAACCGCGTTTGTTTTGTAGAAGACATTTTTTCCTACGACGAGAAGATCACTACGATACGATCATTTCAAATTTTATCACGTGTAAAATCTTGTCTCCGAGTTAGCCAAGTTAGCGAGCCGATAAAAATCTGAAAAAAAATGCCACGTACTCAAAATATATGATACAAAAACATGACCGACTTTGAAAAAGATTGAAGAACGTCAGGCTTTTAGGCCGTTCGAAAACACTTGGAATACCTCATATACCCCCCGAAAAAACACCCAAGAGAACTATCCGAGAAAAAATGCCTTCTGGGCCAGGATTCGAACCCGGGACCTTTCGTGTGCCCGTCGACTGCTCTGACCACTGAGCTACGCCAGCCCGCTTACCTCACCTTTCTCGGATAGTCTTGATATTCGTAATGCAACAAACCCAAACAAACCCAAACCCAAAAACTATTGCGCGTTGCCAAAAATCCCTTTGGGGGTTATCTTAAAATATCAAAAGGAAGGTTTGTGCAAAATTTCAGCTCGATTGGCGGGCAGGGGGGGGGGACGTCGGAACCTTACCCTCTGCATATATATATATACATATATATATATATATATATATATATATATACATACATACATACATACATACATACATACATACATACATACATATATATATATATGAGCGTTCCTGCTTGCATACAGATGTGCAGTTTGTGTGGGACGTATGTACGTACTTGTGTATACTTTGACTGTACATATGGCTAGGCAAGAAAATACATGGGAGCACGCCCGGACCATTTTGCAGCATTCTTGTCATTCTAACGTTCGCGTTTCATTAAAAGAGCCCCGTATCCACGTCCTTATTCCTAGTTTCTCAACATTACATTAGTATATATATATGTGTGTGTGTGTCTATATATATATATATATATTCTATCCCCTCTCCCTCTCTCTCACTCCCCCTCGTTCTATATCTTTTGTCTCACTCCTTCGTTCGCGAATCGTATCCTTCAAGAGGATTCTCGCGTTTATCCACGTGAGCTCACGTATTCGTTGAGCTATCTCAGCTCGCTGTTATTTTTGGGATGCTGCAGAGGACCGAAGATATGTTGCTTTCCCACTATCTACTTTTTTCTTCCTTTTTCTTTCTCTCTCTCTCTCTCTCTCTCTCTCTCTCTCTCTCTCTCTCCCCCCCCCCTCTCTCCCGCTTCTCGTCGATGGTCTGAATTTTAATCGAATCACAGCTGAAAAGGATGATTCGATCCAGTAGTCTTTCATTATTCTCGTTTTTTTCGCTGTACGCTTCGTTCGAATACACACGTGGACGCGTACTCTGTTCGAATGAAGAGACGTTTAAAATAATTTGACGAGGGTCGAGCTTTTTTTTCTACTTCTACACCGTTTTAATGGTCCATTCGATGGGTAATTTTCCGCTGATTACGAATATCACGGAGTTTTTGTCGAAATCCCAAAATTACGAGAGCTCAAGACGAACAACATCGTTTTACACTCTTTTGAAGATTTTTTTACAGACATCTTGGTTTTTGGGCGAGAGTGATGATGAATTCACGTTCAGGAGGTAAAAATACATGGATATTAATTTAGGGTAAAACAAATTTGTTTCGCATAGCGGACGAGAATTATTTTCGAGTTCTTTATTTTTTTATTGTCATGTAAAATCCTTTTTTTTTCAGGTTTTGGTTGAAGAATTTGAACGGAGATCCGCGAAAATGTTTCAGTAACTTTTGTAGTCCGAGTGTGCCGAAAAAAGGGCAATACGAAGAAGATATATTTTCGTTGCAGTTCAACGATGCAAACTTCTATGCCATTGTAGTATGTATGTGAGGCAGGGAAAAGGGTTGCAAAATTTGCGAGCATTAATCACGCGAGGAGCCCCACCGTATACATGTGTGTGTGTGTGTGTGTGTGTGTGTGTGTATATTATCGTGGAAAATTGGAAAGTTTTTTGCCAACTTAACTTTTGCATTATTAACAGAGCCGTGGGAGCGCGTTTCATTAAAAAAAGTATATTTTATATACAGCTCTCAACTTCGCGATTTATATATATATATATATATATATATATATATATATATATATATATATATATATATATATATATATATATAAAGCGCGAAGTTGAAAGCTTTTCTACATCCCCTGGATGCGCGCTACGATATTTGCTTTCGTGCTCGTGGTCAAAGCCTTCACATCTTTCATACGTGGTTTCTCGCGCATATATATATATATATATATATATATATATATATATATATATATATATATATATATATGCGCGAGAAACCATTATACATACACATACACACAAACACATATATATATATATATATGTGTGTGCGCGTGTGTGCGTGTGCGTGTGCGTGTGCGTGTGTGTGTGTGTGTGCGTGTGCGTGTGCGTGTGCGTGTGTGTGTGTGTGTGTGTGTGTGTGTGTGTGTGTGTGTGTGTGTGTGTGTGTGTGTGTGTGTGTGTGTGTGTGTGTGTGTGTGTGTGTGTGTGTGTGTGTGTGTGTCGAAAGACGATGAGAGAGAGAGAGAGGAAGAATCACTGGAATGCAATGAAAATTTGTATTACATTTTTCCTTTTCTCTATTTTCATAACCATTTAAAGTTTAGATAGTAATGAAAATGGAGGAGCGGAAAAAATTAATAAAAAGATGTGTTGCATTCCAACTATGCAAACTTCAACCCCATTCGATGGTATTGAAGTTTGCATCGTTGGAATGCAATGATTCTTGTTGGGTAATTTGGAATTTCTACATTTTTATCACTATCCAAAGGCTTTTCTTTGCAAATTCAGGTCATGGATCTCTGATGAGTATAAACAAATACGTTTGAGTGATCTTCAGAGTCTGAAACGGCAAAAAAATGTGCATAAATGAAGACAATTATTTTTCGTTGCATTGCAACGACGCAAACTTCAACATCATAATTTTTTTGGCACGTTTAGACTATCTAAATCACTGAAATATTTTTGAAGCTCCTCATTAGGGATCCATAACCCAAACCTGCCAAAAAAGAGTTTAGATTCTAAATTATTTTTTGGCAGGTTTAGATTATGGATCCCGGAAAGGGAAATTATGGAAAAGAGTTTAGATTCTAAACTCTTTTGGCAGGTTTAGATTATTCAGATTATTATTATGGATCTCTAATAAGGAGCTTCAAAGACATTTCAGTGATTTTTGTAGTCCAAACGTGCCAAAAAAAATTATGACGTTGACGTTTGCGTCTTGTGCACATTTGTTTTTGTCGTTTCAGACTCTGAAAATCGCTCAATAAGTGTAGATCTCTTCAATAAGAATCCCAAAGAACATTTGCCCGATTTTCGCAGCTCAAACCTGCCCGAGAAAATTTGGAAAATGAAAAGAAAACCTTTTTCGTTGCATTCCAACGGTGCAAACTTCAACGTCACACCATCGATATATATAGACCACGAGTTACTCGCGAGAGACTTGCATCGAATTAATGGTGCTGAAGTTTGCATCGTTTGAATGCATCGAAGATTCTTCTTGATTTCCTTCACATATTTATTTTTATCATTATTTAAAATATTTTTTTCCAATTTCGATTATACATTGTCAACCAAGATCCTCGAAAAAGTTTCATTAATTTCCATAGTCCGAATGTTCGACAAAAAAAACTGCGTTTCCGAGAAAATATATTTTCGTTGCAGTCCACCGATGCAAACTCCAATACCATTCGAATTTCACATGCGACACTCGAGGAATTTCGCTTCCGCAATTAAGGCACATTTTCCTAGGCGAATTCATTTGGTCGGGCATTCGCTCCGGCGACTAATTTTTCACAAAGAATTCTTCATTGATCCCTGCGACGAGGGCGGAGGGGGCTAGGTGGATCGGGGGATGGACCATCAGTCACAGAGTTAATCCGAGCTGGGTGAAAGACCCCCGAAGGATCATTCGGGACGATTGGTATCGCGTAAATATTTCCGAGGGCTGCTCGTGTACGCGCGGGAGGACTGTGCCTCTGTGTGAGGGTGCCCTTTTTGCGAAGGACTTGTCGAAGGGGGATACATATTATATGATCGGGAAACAAGGCGCAAGGAGCTGCGAGAGAGAGAGAGAGAGAGAGAGAGAGAGAGAGAGAGAGAGAGAGAGAGAGAGAGAGAGAGAGAGAGAGAGAGAGAGAGAGAGAGAGAGAGAGAGAGAGAGAGAGAGAGAGAGAGAGAGAGAGAGTGAGTGAGTGAGTGAGTGAGTGAGTGAGTGAGTGAGTGAGTGAGTGAGTGAGTGAGTGAGTGAGTGAGTGAGTGAGTGAGTGAGTGAGTGAGTGAGTGAGTGAGTGAGTGAGTGAGTGAGTGAGTGAGTGAGTGAGTGAGGTGAGTGAGTGAGTGAGTGAAG
>OX101791.1:35805109-36037609 GCA_944452715.1 Ophion slaviceki
GGTATCCCTTAATTTCTGTGACTAGTATATATATATATACACACACACACACACACACACACACACACACACACACACACACACACACACACACACACACACACACACACACACACACACACACACACACACACACACACACACACACACACACACACACACACACACACACACACACACACACACACACACACACACACACACACACACACACACACACACACACACACACACACACACACACACACACACACACACACACACACACACACACACACACACACACACACACACACACACACACACACACACACACACACACACACACACACACACACACACACACACACACACACACACACACACACACACACACACACACACACACACACACACACACACACACACACACACACACACACACACACACACACACACACACACACACACACACACACACACACACACACACACACACACACACACACACACACACACACACACACACACACACACACACACACACACACACACACACACACACACACACACACACACACACACACACACACACACACACACACACACACACACACACACACACACACACACACACACACACACACACACACACACACACACACACACACACACACACACACACACACACACACACACACACACACACACACACACACACACACACACACACACACACACACACACACACACACACACACACACACACACACACACACACACACACACACACACACACACACACACACACACACACACACACACACACACACACACACACACACACACACACACACACACACACACACACACACACACACACACACACACACACACACACACACACACACACACACACACACACACACACACACACACACACACACACACACACACACACACACACACACACACACACACACACACACACACACATATATATATATATAATATGTTCATAACATACAATAATTATTAATATTACTATCTATTATAGAATTTTCTTTACGACGTCGCCTCGCCATAACGCACAAGCTACATTTATCGAACTTATGACATTCGCATAATCAATCGTTATTTCGAGCCATTCGTCATTTGTCACAAAACGGTTCTGTCGGCGCGCACCGCGCGCTATATCTTTCCAAATACGTTTTTTTTTACTCCGCACGGTAATCATCGAAACCGCGTCACGCGAATAAACAAGGAACTTCCACTCCATGGGGAGGCAAAAATTAATTAACAGGAACGATATTGTGCGAGGGAGGTAGACCGGAAGTGAAAAGAAAATCCAGCAGTTTTTACGGTGAAAATTGTGACGGCAATATACAGGTGAATACATACGTAGGCATATATATATATATATATATATATATATATATATATATATATATATATATATATATATAGAAGGACTCACCAGTTTTCTCTTTGATCTCGCATAGGACGGAGAACAGCGCCCCCTTCATCCTGTGACAATTCAGAGTGTGCTTTCTGTTGACAAAGAGAGAGACGGCGATATATATATACATATAGATATATACATATTTGTGTACATAGACTCGATTTATCACCTTGCGCACCTGTACAACTCGAATAAAATCGAGTGGAAGCGAAAAAAAAAGAAAGACGAAGGAAAAAGAGAAGAATAAAAAACGAAAAAAAAAAAAGAGGTCGAGCAAACTGAAACGTAATTCGTCAGCGTCTGGCGACTGGATGGCACACTCGATATGGGACTTTTGATAACTAGAGAATAAAAGGAGAAATTAATGGGAAAAAATGTATATTTTAATCCGAGATCCGTGCAAACACAGGTGTAAAAATAGACCGCGTGTATCGCGCGATGTCATCGCGCCATCGAAACATTTTTTTTTCACGACGTTGAAGTTTGCATTGTTGGAATGGAACGATTTTTTTTTCCTTTTTTTAAATTATTGTTCGGAAACTTTTTTTTGCAACTTGAGGTAGTAAATTTGTAATAATAATACGTAAAAACCGTTCGAATGATTTTCGTGGCCTAAATACGACGTTTGCATCGTTGGAATGCAACGAAATTTACTATCTCAATGTGCAGAAAAAAGGCTTTGGATAATGCTAAAACTAATTAATAAAAATATGGGAGAAAAAATATCGGTGCCTTCCAACGATGCAAACTTCGACGTCATGCCTAAATCGACTGAATCGAAATGTTGTCAATGAAAGAGAATTCTTTTTCGTTTCGTTGTAATTGAACGGAAATTCTTTTCAATTTCTTATTTTCATTTTATACAAAAGCATACTTTGCAGATTTAGGTTGTAAAAATCTAGGCCGAAAGAAATTTGGGCAATAGAAAAATAAAATTCGATGGTTTTGAAGTTTGCATCGTTAGAACGCAACGATTTTTTTTGTATATTTTCATTTTATTATTTTCATTATTCTGTGAAATGATCAAATTAGAAAAATAAAATATTTAAAAAATGTTATTTTGCTCATTATTAAACAAAATCATACTTTGCAGATTTAGGTTGTAAAAAATCTAGGCCGAAGGAAATTTGGGAAATATAAAAATAAAATTCGATGGTTTTGAAGTTTGCATCGTGGAAGGCAACGAATTTTTTTTAGTATATATATATATTTTTTTATTATTTTCATTATTCTGTTAAATAATTGAAATAGGGAAATAAAAATATAAAAAGAACGTTCTTTTCCCCATTTTTATTATTTAGTCAAATAAAAAAATAAATATTTTTAAAAATTTCGTTGCGTTCCAATTTTTTAGTATATTCTTATTTCATTATTTTCATTATTCTGTAAAATAATCAAAATAGGGAAATAAAAATATAAAATAATGTTTTTTCCTAATTTTTTCCTCGTAAAATAAAAAAAAATAATATTTTAAAATATTTCGTTGCGTTCCAACGATGGAAACTTCAAAACCATAAAATTCGTTGCATTCCAATGATGTAAACTTCATCTTCGTGTACTTGTCATTCTCGGGTCGCTTCTTGTGCCTGTGTAATTTCGCGATTTATGACTCGTCGCAATTGGAGGTGGTAGATCGATTACGAAACGAGCTGTGCCCGCTTATTTCGACGTATTTACCCGTGACAAAAGTTTATATTCATGAGTCGAGAGAGCCACGAGAACACGCAACGCGAGAACGAGAAGAAAAACTTTATTTATCGGGGATTATAATTTAGATGATTTGACGTATCATTATTTGTAATATTAGGTGTAGCAAAAAGAAATCCATTATTTTTGCCTTAGATTTCATGCAGAAATAATGGATTTCTTTTTACTACACTTAATATACTATTTAAAAAAAAATATTTTTTAATTAAATTAGGATTTGGTTGAAATATATTATTTTATTGTTATAATATTATTTTATTACATTACTATATTGTTAAATTGTTGCATTATTAGGTTACACTGTGGCTTTGACATATTACTATATTATTATGGTTTTGAAGTTTGCATTGTTGGACCGAACGAAAATATATTTTCTTCGTATTTCCGATCGTTTTGATGCACATTTAGACTACAAAAATTACTGAAACACTTTAGAGGATCTTCGTTAAAAATCTATAACCAAAAACTGCAAAAACATATTTTAGATAATAATAAAAGCAAAGGATGAAGAAAATCAAAAAGGACGTTCGTTGCATTCCAACGTTGCAAACTTCAGCACTCTATATCGATGTACTATATTATATATTAAAATATTGATTTATGTCAGCCGGTTATTATTCATATTTTATTGAATCTTGGCGTTAGTATTTCATCAAGTTACTTCATTGTTAGAGTATTATATTATTTTGTTATTATACTATGACTTTGAAGTATTGTCGAAGCGTTATTATTTTATAATTATATTCTTACGATATTATGTTGATATATTATTATTTCATTCAATTATTATGTTAATGTATTATTGCGGTGCCGAAGTTTGCGTCATTGGAATGCAACGAAAATTCTTATTTTTAAAATACTTTCATTTGCTTGTTTTTATTGTATTCAACTTTTTCGCTTATTATCGATCTTTAAAGAAGCATCGTGGAAAATCGTTGATGGATTTTTATAGCGGCAAACAGAAAAAAAAGTAAATTAAACGATTGAAAAAAAATGTCGTTGCATTCCAACGTCGCAAACTTCAATCTCATAAAAATAACTTTCTTTTCATTGCCCAAATTCTTTCTGGCAGACTCAAGCTTCGGAATACACTGAAACCTTCTTTATGATCTTCATTTAGAGATCTACCATCTAAATCTGCAAAACATGATTTGAGATGATGATAAAAATAGGAAAATTAAGATATAAGAATTTTCGTTTCATTCCAACGCTGCAAACTTCAATCCTATGTAATATTACATGGGACTGCAGTTACATATGATAATAATTTGTAGCTTTAGTTAAATAAAAAATAGTTAAATAAAATATAAAGTTACACATTGAAGTTACATGACGTTGACGTTTTCGTCTCTTTTTGAGCTTATACAAATCGTTATTTTTGTGCAAACTGAGATTGTAAATCGCTAATAAGAGTACGTAGAAACATTTGAGTGATTTTGACAGCTGAAAAAGATTTGAAAAATTAATATTTCCGAATTCCTCTTATTTTTTTGGCAGTTTTTTTTCCCACAAAAATCCTTCAACCATTTTTTTAATATTCATTTATCGATCTACAATATAAATCTATCAAAAAAATATTGCACGATAATAAAAATATGGAAAATAAAATGTGAGGAAGAACTGTCGTTGCGTTCCGACGCTGCAAACTTCACGCCATTGAAAAACGTCCTTCGCAGTGACCACCGCTGCTCGGGAACAAGTGATCCGAAATAAAAAAAATCAATCGCATTTAGTTTCTGCATGAAATTATCTAGTGCTCGGACAACGAATTCGATAAAATATTGATTTTTGAGAAAATTCCCGCCGTCCAACCTTAAGGGGGAAAACCCTTTTACAATATTCAAAAAATCTCAAAATTTTTTCACATATTTTCACATAAATCTCAAAATTTTTTCACATATCTCAAAAGTCTAATACATTAAGCGATATATTTTCTGGCGTCTAAAGGGTTTTTCCTCCTTAAGAAGCGTTTTTCCCCCTTAAGAAGCGTTTTTCTCGAAACACTGTTTTCAAAGTCGGTGGACATGATATCTCGAGAACCACTCGACGGATTGTTTCCAAATTCACAGTAGATGCGACGAGAAACATTCAAAGGTCGTTGACGATCTTACTTTTTCAAAATCGATCTCAGTTTTTTAATAGTTACGTAAAAATGACAACTTTTTAAAAAGATTTCGTATGCTCGAGTTTTAATTCATCACCACGTTGTTAAAAAAAATTATTTTAAAAATCGCCGATCGTCAACGACTCGTATTTATTGTTAACTCGAACAACCCGTTTGGTTTTTACATTTCGGATGGACCGTTTGAGCTGGAGAGTGTCCACCGCCAAACGTCGAGAAAGGAATTTCGTCATCTGCCGGCGGCCATGTTTTTGTTGTTTTTCTGTACTTTTTTTCAGACTCAATGTATGTGGCTTTGTGTTTAGAAAAAATGCGTTTTTTTCACCAACCGGATTTTTTTCGGAATTTGGCAACTTTTTGCCGGCCTCTAAGTAAATAGTAGCCCCTTAAAGTTCGCCGAACTTACCTAAATGCCCCAACTTTTCACCGGATCAACATGAAATTTTCAGCGAATATTTTCCAAACTTCATTTTGAGCGTCGTCGAAAAATCTATGGCGTTGAAGTTTGCATCGTTGTTTATTTTAGAGTTGTTAATTTTTCATTTTTTTATTTTCGTCATTATCCCAAGTTTTATTCAAAATAAACACCCCCCCCCCGGGCTAAAAAAGCTCCATTCTCACCTCGCTTGTGCCTCGTCCAAGCTCTGATCCGTGATGTTCATTATCTGCTGTAGTATCTCGCCAATGTCTTGTTTTCGTGCCTCGACGCTCTGATCGGGGCCTTGGCTCGCCGAACCGTCGGCGGGTCCCATGCTGCCGTATCCGCCGGTATTTTGGGCTCCCTGACCCTGCTGTCCGCCCATTAGACTAACGCTCGAACCACCGTGTTGCAGCATCCTACCGGTATCATCCATCAACCGTAAAAAACAAAACCTCGATTCCCCAACGCTCCGCGATCTATCGTCGCTATCGACTCGTTCTTAAACTCGGCCCTAAGCCGCTACCGTTCGCACTGTTAAAAATCGATCGTGCACACTCGCCGAGATTCAACGATTTCCCGACATATCTCGTCGTCAACGTTGCGCTAAGCTTTACAAATTTTTTATCGTTCTTACGGGGCACGTGTCTCTACCGACGCACTTTTCTCGCCAAACGCGCACCTCGCGACGTGCGGTCGCGGAACGGCGCGCACAATTTCTAAAAATATAGATATATACGTGTGGGGAGTACGATGACGCGTGGGTGTGCGTGTGTATAAGTAGGTAGACGTTTTGTTTCTTTTTTTCAAAAGATTTCCGCGCTCCTCGCGTGAATATACGCTTTTGAGGTTATGACGCGTCCTCGGGACACTCGCGCACCAACCGGGATGTTTTCGAGAATGACGCTTCTCCAATGACTCTCGGCCGATTTTGTGTGTTTGCGAGGGAAGAAAAAACTAAGTTTCGGCAACTTCGACGAAACGAGTCTCCGGGGTAGTATACGCTATGTGATTTAGTATACGTGAGTGTATTTGTTTCCTTTTAGAATATCTTCGATCGGGATGATGACCGGGCGTATAAAATGGCGTCTGTTTGACGGGATTGTCGAATATTTATATATATATATATATATGTATGTATATATTATTATTTCTTTTTTAAATTACGTATACACGTTTTTCAAGGTCGCTTCGTATGCGGTGATACCCCTCCCGGCCAAGGGGTCACTGTCTACTACCGCCGCTCGTCGCTACGGTGATCGTCAAAACCCGTGCGCGCTCGGCCGCCGTTTCTTCGATCGTTCCGTCCTTCTCGCACGCGCGGAGTTTCGGCGGCTCGCTGTCTCAGTCGTTCCGCGCAGGCGCGCTCTAGTCGTCTCACTCGTGCACAGGCGCGCTCTGGGCGTCTCACTCGCTCCGCCTCGCGCTCTCGGTCTGTCCGTCTCACTCGCTCGGCCGAGTGGTCCCCCGCGCCATCTAGCGTCCTCTTGCCGCTCTTGGCTTCGTTCGCCGAGCCTTTCGACTAAAGCGACGCGCCCGTCGCATCAAAAACACACGGGCTATCTTCGTCCTCGCTTATTTTCGGCTTTTTTGCTCCTTTCTTTCCAGCGTTGGACGCTCGCCTCTCGCGTATCCTCGTCCGCTCTTGTCTCTCGGCGTTCTTGCTCTCAATCGTCTCGCTCGCGTTCCTTACGCTCGGATCGAGTCGGAACTTTCGAATGAAAAAAGCATCGCTTTCTCTTCTGCAGTATCACTCGTTCCTTTATCCCTTGTTTTTCGTCGTCTCGCTCCCTCTTTCACTGCGCCTCACGAGACAACGCGCACCATTTGTGTCGCACTTGTGCCGACTCTACTCCCGATCCCGATCAGCCGTAACGTCATACTCATACACGTGTGTGTTCGTGTAGTGCATAAGCCTCGATGCACCGGTTGATTGTGTGCGCGTCAACGGCGGCCATTACCCCAACGACCAATCACCGGGCGCCTTTCCCTCGTGCTGGGCCTCCGGGACTTCCGATCTCTGCCGATGCGCAGCGCTCTCTTGATCTTTCGCGGAATACCTCCTGCGAACGCCGCACGCCGAGCGGCGCTGCTGTCGCAGTTCGCGGCCGCAACGCCGACAGAACGAACACTGCGCTGACACCGTAGCTTAATTTTTAGTTTTTCGCTAGTATGTTTGTTTGCCAATTTACCGTGTATGAATTGTACTTCAATTGGCGCAAAGGCAACACAAAATCCTCCGGTTTTGCGGGCAATTGTTCGTTGGAATATTACTTTTCATTAGATGCTAGTAGTTCGGTGTGGTTGACATCCGCGCCCTTCAGCGGCTCCAGCGCGTGCGCCGAAACTTCGCGATGGCCGCCGCGAGCCGCCATTTTTCGAGTCTAGCAGCAATTTCCTTCTATTCTTGACATTTCATTTTATTATTGATAATATATCCCCGTGATATTCTAATATCAGGTCAACTTCCAAAGTGATTCATCAAGATTACAAGAAATTCGTTTTCCACAGTAAATAACTTTCCAAAACAACCAAAATTAATCATTATCACGAAAGGTACAAAAGTGTGGTACGTTTTGCGCGCCGTCGGTATTGCAGATACCTGCATTACCGGCGGGTTCAACTGTACCGACCGTCGGTAACTACGTTGCCTGTAAGGGATTGGATGGTGGATGGTGCCGGATTTTCAAAAAAATTCAACGACGATATCTGCAAATACAAGGAGTCGCTCAAACGGTTCATCGGATTTACAAAGATAATAGATAAGTTATTTACTTACATAGATAATGTATCTAGATAACTTGTCTCGATACGTTGTCTACTGAAATAGGTAATACATCTAGATACGTTATCTAAATAGTTAATGTAGATAACTTATCTACTGAAAAAGATAATATATCTAGATCATTAATGTACATAGTTCATCTAGATAATTTTTCTAGATCGTTTATCTAGATAACTTATCTAGAAAGTTTATTTGAATAATTTATCTCGATAAATTGTTCAGATAAATAATCTCGATAAAAAGATAAAGATGAATAAAGATGACTGACACGAATTGTAGGCTCACCGCTAATTGCTCGTTTAATTAATAAAGTTCAATACATTTGTGACCACATCTACAGAAGTTTCGGGTTTCTCCATGAGGCTGGGGATGCGGCGCAATCGCGGCGCCTGGCGGTCACCAGCGAAGCTCCAACTATCAACACACCGGTGCGCGCCCCGCACGAGAAATCTGACGTGACTCGCCACTCTCCGCAACGCCACGACATTTTCAAAATCCTCAACTTGTGTTCCGAATAAATCGTTCAAAATTCAGAATAAACCGTGCACTTTCTCCCACGTAAAAATTACGAAAAGACTCGAACATGGAAGCGGCGAAGTATTATGAAATAGGGAACGACGACACTTACTGCGTGCACTTCCCGAACAAGCAGGGCCTGTCGATCGAGAGGATAAAGGAGATATTCAGCGAATGGGGCAACGTGCACGCGGTGACGAAAGCCGGCGACGACTACGGCTACCGTTTCGTCAGATACAGACACGAGGACGAAGTTAACCGTTGCATCGAGGCATTGCGTAATCACAGCACGATCAAGCTGCTGAGACCGAGGCCATCCTCGGGACAGAGGAACAAGCAGGGTCCGAACAACAACAATCAGGACAATCCGAGCCCGTGGGGACCGAGGAACTTCTCCGCGAGTACACGTCGCGACAATGACGTTCCCGCAGTGACAGAGGATTCAGCGAAGAATCCAGCGACGAATTTTGGAAGGAACAAAGATACTTCCAATGCCGGGGGAGAAGTGACGAGCATTCCCAAGCGCTCTTGGGAGTCGCAGCGTCAAAAAAGCGTTTGTAATGGAAATCCCGAGGAGGCGCTGCCCGTGCTCAAAAGCGAAGTAAGTCCTGAGAAGGTTTGACAGTGTGACGGGCGCAAGGATATAATGGCTGAGTAGATGACGATGGTCCCGAAGCAAAGTTTTGACGATGCTGCTGTAATGTGACAGCCGTAAGTGACGATGTTACTGTAGACGGACATGACGGGACCACTGCAGCAAAGTACTTGGCGGTGCAGCTGTGAAATGACGGCTGTCCATGACGATGTCACAGGCGTAGAGCCCATGCCGGTATAACTGTAGGAAAGTAGATGACGATGGTGCAATAGCAAGGTTAATGATAATATTAACGTGGCGAGGTATATGACGATGTAACTGTAGCTGATGGTTAAAAGTACAAGCTGATAAAGTACATGACAATGTGACTAGGGATCATGACGATCCAACCGTAGGGTAGGAGATGACGATGCAACAGTAGCGTAGGAGATGACGATCCAACCGTAGGGTAGTAGATGACGATCCAACCGTAGGGCAGTACATAACGATCCAACCGGAGGGCAGTACATGGCGATCCACCCGTAGGGCAGTACATGACGATCCAAACGTAGGGCAGTACATGACGATCCAAACATAGGGCAGTACATGACGACCCAAACGTAGGGCAGTACATGACGACCCAAACATAGGGTAGTACATGACGATCCAACTGTAGGGCAGTACATGACGATGCATCGGTCGCCTGATGGCCAAAAGTAGCAACGCTACTGTAGCAATGTACATGACGATGTAACTGTAGGGTAGTATATAATTTTGGGATTGATTGTTCGATTCCTCAGGATGTTGCAACCAAACCCGAGGGACCTTTCGTTCCCTCAGTACCTCCGGAAGACCTGGCCAATATTCCGGAGCTCGTACCGGCGACCGTCAACGGTTACAACCAAAGCGGCAGAGGAGCCTTTTACAAGGACCCCATGGCAAAGACGCAGTGCGAGAAAGACAGAGTCGAAGTCGCCGAACAAGTCGTGGTCGCGAATGTACCGAAGGACTTCAGCGAAAACCTCGTTCTTCATTTGTTACGAAAGCACGAGCCTATTTCCATCAGCCCCATGAAATTGGCGGCCTATCCGGCTGTTCGTTACTGCGTCGTGTTCTTCTCGTCCCTACAACAGGCCAGAGCTGTGGAGAGCGAATTCGACAATCGCGCGTTCGCCGGTCAAAATCTCATCGTCCTCAGACCTTAAAAGTTACCTTAGCAGTTAGCGAATGATCTCAAGTGGCGTACTTTCGTGATGTGATTTCTTCCTCGAAGACAAAGCGTTTCGCCGATTGACACGTTCGATTAAAGTTCGCTACATCGTTTTTGAGAACGTAAAAATCTAAACTACAGCTTGATTCGCGATTCTTTATTCAAAAAGCTAGACTAAATTGTGTGGATTTTAATTTTTTTTGTTCCCGAAAACGATGTGCGATTGAAGGAAACTTCGAAGTTAAGCTTTCACTGGACGTATCAGCGTGCGAAAAGAATGAGTATTTAACATTTACCGGTTTCAAGAAAGGCGTCGTTCGAATGGAAATTTAATTCGGCTTCGTCGCAGGGATTGAAGCGATTGTTCCTATTTTTTTTTATTTAGATGCGGCATGATGATTATTTTTTTTAGTTTTCTGCTTCTTTTTTGTCACTGAGTGAAAAAGTATTGCCGATTCTCCATTCGAATGACGTACACTTTGTTAGATTTTAAAAAACTCGTGTTAACATTCCTCGATAGTTTTATTTCCTATCTTACGTGTGCTTGACATTTTACACAGGCTGTGGTGAACGGCTAATTGGTCATCTTCGAACAGCCTCGCGACGGAGTGCCTTACTAAAATAATTTTGAGTTTGCATCGATGGACTGCAACGAACATGTATTTTTTGCACATTCAGAGGACTAAAATTAATAAAACTTTTTCGAGGATCCTTATTGACAATCTATAATCGAAGTTTGCGGAAAAGTATTTTTTTAAATGAAAATAAAGAAACGAAGAAAGTCAAGAAGAATTTTCGTTGCATTCCAATGATGCAAACTTCAGCACCATACGAACATTGATCCCGACTGAACAATTGAAAGATCGATGATGCATGATGACAAGATTTATCATAAAATAATGCCTTGCAGAGACTAAAGTACTATATTTGTTTTTTTTTTATATATAAGTATTTGTATATTTAAGAATAAAATTTAAGATTTTCTACCAAAGCATATACAAAATGTGAGACTTTATCCATAATTTTTCGAAACAAAGAAGCAAAGAACAAATTCCGTGTATTTCGGAATAAATAAATGCCTTTTATTGAAAAAAAAACCGTTTTCGGGCGATCTTTTTCCCGTCAATGCTTCCCAGGCGATTTTTTACTAACAAGGAACATCACTCAAGGGGTTATCCATAGTTGTAAAAGTCGATAAATTAGTTTTTCCAAAGCCGATATGTTTCGGCACTATATCTTACAAATATTCTCTAAAAATTTCAAGGTGATGGGACCAAATTGACAGATTTATAGGCTGTTATATTGAGCCCCGTCGGAACGCTCGAAACTTTAAACTCTTTTTTCTCTACAACACGTTTTCAAAGTCGACGAGCGAAATATCTCAAAAACTACGGCATCGATATTTCTGAAATGTTCAAGAGGCTATACCAGTGTGAACGCTGAAAATTTGGGTGATTTTCGGGAATTTTTTGGAAGAAAAGTACTCAATTAAATGTTTCGGAAAATTAAGAATATATTTGGCTATACTTGATCTATATTACATAATTTTTTCATAGAAAAATATCGAGATCCAAGCGACTTATGCGCTGCCTTCGGAGGCGCCAAAAAAAAAGTTCCTCCACTGCTGACACGATTCCGGCCGATTGAGTAGCTGAAACCGAAAAAGGAAAAAATGTCGCTAAACTGGAAGGTATTTCCTGTACAATGACGTAGGATTTTCGAAAAATATCAAAATCCAACAAAATGGCGTAGTTATGAAAAAAATGTCTGTTTTCTTGCCTATAAAATGGTCGTTTTTTTCAATGCCAAATCGTCAATTTTCATCCAATCGAAAATATCCTACGTCATTGTAGAGTACATATATTCAAGAGTACTCAGTTCAAATTTCAAGTCAATCGGATAATTGCTCTTTGAGTTACAATGTCAGCAAATTTGAAAAATCTCATTTCGAGAAAAAAGCGGTTGAAGATTTAACTATCGATTTTTTGCAAGATAGAATGATATTGATATAAATGATATAAATGATAATTATATTCTTGAAAGTATAAACTGTTGAAAAAGGCAAAAAAAATCGATTTTTTGAAAGTGTCACACTGGTGTCACCCTTAAGGCCTTTTCTAGATATAAAAATAAATATTTGATCTCTCTCTAATATTTTCTAGATGTTAAAATATATATTTGATCGAAGGATTTTTTTTCTCGATGTATACTTTCGATTTAATGAACGAAAAATGCCAATTTTTTTCACAAAAATCAAGACTCACTTTGAACACGCTCCATTTTTTTTTAATTTGATATTTCGGAAATTCCTTCGATCGATCATAGGATAAACTAATGTACTAACGAAATCTGTTTCATTAAGGCCTTAAGGCCTTTTCTAGATGTAAAAATATATATTTGATCTCTCTCTAATATTTTCTAGATGTTAAAATATATATTTGATCGAAGGATTTTTTTTCTCGATGTATACTTTCGATTTAACGAACGAAAAATGCCAATTTTTTTCACAAAAATCAAGACTCACTTTGAACACGCTCCATTTTTTTTTAATTTGATATTTCGGAAATTCCTTCGATCGATCATAGGATAAACTAATGTACTAACGAATTCTGTTTGATTGTTTGATACTAGATAAGCCGGTTCAGAAGGGTGTTGCTCACCACAAAAGACGTTTTCGAGAGGTGCTTCCCGGACATTGGCTGTAAGTCGATCATAATTAACCCTAGAACTACAAACCGGGGTAGATATCTACCCCACAGGCTTTTGGTTGCAAAATGGCGTTTGGCCGTTTTTCAGCACTTTCAGGTATTTAAATCGATTTTTCACCGACTAAACTTTAACGAAATTGAATTTGCTTTTTACTATTTTCTCCTGCATGAAAAAAAAACAAAGATATTCGTGTACTTACGAGTCTCATTACTGCTTTCAGAACAGTTTTCCGAACAAGAAACGCGTGGGGTAAATATTTACCCCGGTTGGTAGTTTAAAGGTAGAAAAAATGGGTTTGTAGTTCTAGGGTTAAATATTTGCACACAAAAACATTACAGTGTTCTTCAGATGATACTTTTCCGAGTGCGTAATTTTTGCAGAAATTTATCATCATGATTTCTTTAAAAAAACATCCCAAAACAAGCTGTTTTCAACTGTTACAACTAGACATACCCGTTAAGGCGAGATATACATTTAACCGGGAAAAAAATAAGCAATATTGAGGGGTTTGTTAAACCAAGACATAATTATTCTACAATTATCAAACTTCAGGTATACTTTAATAGTATACTGAAGTATACAAAAGAATTTTTTTTATTTATTCATCATCAAAATGGCGGATCTGTGGCAGAGGGTTACAGCAAGGTCGCCGCGGGAGTTGCGAATCGGCGTGCAGTCTAGCTTCCCGTAGACTTTGATTTGCAAAAAAATTCAAACATTTTTTCAGTTGGAACATGTATAGTTTCTATGTGACGGTAATTAAAATGAAGAAAATGCAAATTTAAGAAAATGGCACGCATTTACAAAAAAAAATCATTTCACGCAACATTTCTGTCAAATGTGGATTAAAAAAGTAGTTTTTTTCCAATTTTTCAAAAACAATTCTCGTCAAGTAGAAGGTACCAATATTATCAATATTTCTACCAAGTTTCAACTCAATCGGTTTAATAGTTTTTGAGTAATCCTGTACGCCAATTTCGATAATGCAGTTTTGAGAAAAACGCGTTCGAAGTTCACGCCCGCTCCGAATCCGAGCGGTGAGGCATAGCGTTGACGGGCTGTAACGTTTGAAGTTTTTCGAATTTCACTTTGAAACTTTGGGAAAATATTCTACATATATAGATCTATCGTTTAAAGAAAACAAAAGGAAATCGATTTTTTTATCGTTGCAAATGTATCCCTCTCTGGAAGCCCAATTTGAAGGGTCAGAATGATGAGCTTTTTTCTAGCAACACATTCGTTGGAATAAATTAATGTTTTCTCAGCATGTTGTAAAAATGTTTGTGGTTACAATGTAATTTTTTCGGAAGAACATCTTTCAAAGTGTTCGTGTTGCTGCAGTTGGCGTTGCAGTCCTCCACCGGCGAGGCCCGAAACGGTGGGATCTCTACCAGGCTCAAATGTAATCACAAACGAAAACAAAAAAAAATTCTCCAAATATATCCAACTGGCTATGGGTTCACGATCCACTTTTCGAAATATCGAAATATACGAAAAATGACAGCTTCTCCAATGAAAACCTCATTTTTCTATTGAAAAACAGCATGCTGAAGTCATTGTTATTAACGAATGGTTCATCCAATAAAAAAATGCAATCGTGAACCGAAAATTACTACTGTTTGAACGCTAACTGTGCAAATTCAAGTCAATATTGTGAAAGTTACTATACACCTAGGAGCCGGAAAAAGGTCATTTTTGTGAATTTTTTCAAGGAAAACTATTTGAAATTTCGGATTGAGGTTATAATTATCTAAAAGTATATACATTCAAAAATATGTTTAATTTTCTTTATTTAAAAATATCAAAAACATATAAGGATATTGTATGATCCTTGGAGCGTCGTAAAAAAATCTGCGTATACGGTACCCACTGGTGTTTCTTCAAAAATCATCTGAAAAAAAACCAAGAAGATTATTAAATTAGATACTATAATCTAGTACTTGTCATAGCCGATTTTGAAAATATCGATTTATGACAAAATGGCGGACGTTTGAACATAAATAGTGATTTTTGGGCAAAAAATTAGTTATTATTTTGCCTATAAAACAAAAACTAAGTAACGGAAAAAAAATCCTATGACAAATACTAGATAATGGTGTAGAGAATAACCACAAAAAACCTCAAGGCAATCGGTTCATTGGTTTTCGAGAAATTTTGGGTACCGATTTGAAAAACGTGGTTTTGAGAAAAACGCGTTTGAAAATTTGGGAATGAATAAATCATGAAATTTGTCAACTTACATGGAATCATCGATACCAGGCCCATAGTGTAGGTCTTCTGAAGTCGACGGAATGTTCATAGCTTCTAAATGGATTTTTTCGAAAATCTAGGTGTATATCTCTCCTTAAGGGCCTATACCAGTGTGACACTTTTAAAAAATCGATTTTTTGCCTTTTTCGACTGTTCATGCTTTTAAGAATATCACTATCATTTATATCATTTTATCTTGCAAAAATCGATAGTTAAATCTTTAAACGCATTTTTCTCGCACTGAGACTTTTCAAATTTGCTGACATTGTAACTCAAAGAGCAATTATCCGATTGACTTGAAAGTTGAACTGAGTACTCTTGAATATATTTGCTCTACAATAGGGTATTTTTGATTGGATAAAAATTGACGATTTGGCATTGAAAAAACGACCATTTTATAGGCAAGAAAACAGACTTTTTCATAACTACGCCATTTTGTTAGATTTTGATATTTTATCGAAAATCCTACGTCATTGTACAGGAAATACCTTCCAGTTTAACGAAATTTTTTCCTTTTTCGGTTTCAGCTACTCAATCGACCGGAATCATGTCAGCAGTGGAGGAACTTTTTTTACGCCTCCGAAGGCAGTGCACAAGTCGCTTGGATCTCAATATTTTTCGATGGAAAAAATTTCGTAATATAGGTCAAATATATTCTTAATTTTCCGAAACATTCAATTAAGTACTTTTCTTCCAAAAAATTCCCGAAAGTCATCCAAATTTTCAGCGTTCACACTGGTATAGCCCCTTAAGATATCAATCCCGCCGTGTCAAGATATGTAGTTTCGAGGTCGCGGTAAACCCGACGCACACTGTTCCACTAGGTGTGACTTCGTCAATTTTATAATTTCAGAGTCTCGTTCCTAAAATATTCTTGAAAGTTCACACTACACAATATGCAAGAAAAACGCTTTTTTTAAGTTTCCAGCGGGGGACACCCCCACTTGCGATTTTGAAAAAATCGATTTTTTTTTTATTGCATTTTTTTGAAGTGTAAGTATCCGGGCCCATACTTCTGTATGGGCCTGGAATAAATGACTATGTAAGTTTACAAAAAAAAATATTTTCTTCGTGTAAACTGAAATTGAAACTTTAAACGCGTTTTTCTCAAAATGGCATTTCTGAAGTCGGTGACCAAGATTACTCGAACACTAATGAACCGATCTTCTTTAAATTTTTCAGGCTTATTTAATACATAAAAATGTAGTCTTTAATCGTTCGATTTTTTTTTTCGAAAAAAATGGCCGTTTTATAGCCAAAAAACGGCCGTTTTTTTTCGTTAAAATCGAACCATTAACTTTGACTGTCCGCCATTTTGTGAAAAATGAATATTTTTTAAAATTCTTCGATTAAAGACTAGTTTATACTTATATTTGACTAAATCCATCCGCATTTTTTTTTTTTCAGATGATCCACTTCGCCGCAATGTTGGTCACCGCAAACCGTGTATGTAAAAACATTATTTCATTGACGGCCATTTGCCACTAAACAATGTAATATTTTTCAATTAAAAAATTACTGAACGTTCTTCAAGATGTGTTCTTTAAGATGGTATATTGATCGATTAAAAAAGTTTTGTAGTTTTCTTTAAAAAAATTCATGGAAAAGGCCTTTTTTGCGCTACAAGTGGGGGTAACGCCTTAAGGACACGCGGGTATCGCGAAGGATTCGGACTGCGTAGATTCAGCCGCCTCATCAGCAACTCACAACATTTGCCATTTATACAAATATGAGCGTTTATTTTCGTAAGCAAAATAACACATATATATATATATATATATATTTATAAAAAACGATAGTACGTACAATTAGCCACGTCGCATGACTGATTGGGTTTTATCGTCTTGGGAGCCAGTAACGAACGAGTCATGGGAAAAATCGAATTTGCCTGAGACTGGTGTGCATGCTGGAATATACGTAGAGAGCAAAAAGGAAGCGTAGCGCGACACACACGTGTGGGCGATGTAAAGTTGCTATACATATTTATTTATATCTCGACGAGACTTTTCTGCTATACGTACGCCCACACACGCATCAATCCTCCTCTCAGAAAAGCCGATCCCTCACGGTCTCCTTGTTTTTTTTTGGGATTTATTTTTATTTTATTTTATTTTTTGGGTTTTTGGGAGCAGTGCAATTTTTCGTCTCACTTATCGTCGTCCTGGCTCCCGTTGCTCGCGTCGCACATCTCCTCGACTCGTTATTTATCGCTAAAATTTCTACACGGAAATAAAAGTCGTTTCAATACAATAACGCATTTATATCGTGGTCTTTATAGGCGAATACCCGGATTTCTGGACGCGACGAAGTTCAGGAGCTCGTCGCTGTCCTCGCAGACGAAGGGCTTGACGTGGTGACAGGCGACGTCGTGCCACTTGATGCCATCGTTGTAGAAGTTGTTCAAGATCGAGAGACAGGACTCGTCGTTACCCTGCGGGGTGGGCAGAAAGACATGGTTCAAATTGTTGAATATATCTATTTTTCGATTCCGTCACGGATTCGCAAAGTGAAACGTCTCGATGATATTTTCCGAAAATTTCAAGTCGAGCCGGTGAACGCTGAGGGAGCTATTGGCGTTTATGAGCAGATTTCGCGAACCGGCGTAAAGGCTTTTTTCTCAAAATTACTTTTTGAAAATCGGTGACCACGATGGGTAATAAGTTACTGCATCGATCAACTTCAAATTTTGGGAACTTCTTTTACATATCAAAAAGCAGTGCTTGAACGAAGGATTTTTTTTCGATTCATATTTATTTTTTATTAACGAAAATAGAACATTTTTTTGGGGGCGGGTTGAAATTCCGAACTTTGAATGATCAGAACGCTCAAAACTCCGAAAATATACTACTCCGAAAGAATTTTACACGAAACTCCGAAAATCTGAACACCGTCAAAATAATTCGGCTATGAAAGTTTTAAAAGTTTCACAATTTTCAATAAATCGACGAATTATTTTAAGATTTTTTTCAATCAGGAAGTGATTTTGCGTCAATTTTGAAATTTGTCTAGACAATGTTATACGTTCTACATTATTTACAGTCAGCTGTATAGACTTCGCTGGCATAATCTTGACGAACCTTGTCATTTTGGGACGTTAAAATTCAGAATTTTAAACCGTCGGCGCAACTTTTGGAATTTCAACCCGGCCCTCATATCAAGATCATGCCAGCGAAAGCCTACACAGTTGACTGTAAATGATGCAGAACGTATAACATTGTCTAGACAAATTTCCAAATTGACGCAAAATCACTTCCAAATAAAAAACAAATTCTTGAAATAATTCGTCGATTTATTGAAAATTTTTTAACTTTTGAAACCTCCCATAGCCGAATTATTTTGACGGTGTTAAGATTTTGGGAATTTTGGTCTTTCGTGTAAAATTCTTTCGACGTTTTGATCTTTTGGGGTACTATCCTTTCGGAGTTTTGAGCGGTCTAACCATTCGGAGTTCGGAATTTCAACCCTGCCTCAAATTTCGGAACATTAAAATTCGGAATTTTAAACCGTCGGAGCATTCAAAGTTCGGAATTTCAACCCGGCCCCTTCTCTTCACCGAAAATCGATACTTTCACTTTGGACTAAGGGCATTTTTTTCAAAAATTAATATTTTTTGAAATTCCTCGGCCAAGCACTACATAATTTCGTGCAAAAACTAAAGGCGTGCGATTTCTTTTATTTCGGACGATTTCTTTCCGAGCAGCATCCTTCCAATAATGTCATGGTGAGAAACTTCCCAAAATTTCAGCCAGATCGGTCAATAACTTTTTCAGCCATAACATGAGCAGTTTTTCAAAAGGCGCCTAAAGGAATACCTTATAACGCCGCCATTTTGTTTTATTTAAAAAGGAAAAAAATGTGTAACTCTTGAAAGTTGTAATAAGATAATGTCAACATTTTAAAATGATGCGATTATTTTATCACCTTTAAAAAAATTCATGAAAAATGACTCATTGTCGGGCGTCTAAAGGGACCCCCCCCCCTAACGTTTAATTAATTAGACATTTCATGAGAATGGGTAATTATTTCCACAGCGCTGATGCCTACCTGAGCTGCTTCCCGATTGTCAGGCTGGGCCTGGCCGTATCCACCGGTGTGGCTCCAATCTCCGGTGTTTCGTTGCTTGGTCGGTCCGATCTTCGCTCCTGAGCCCGACCAGAACCATCCGTTTATGTTCTGCGGCTGCAGATCAGCCCGGTCGCATCCGTTGAAGTTGCACTTCCGCCCGGAAGTCCATATGTAACGCACGTTGCCTGCAATCAATCGAGCGATCGCCCGTCTCGATTAAAACACGCCCAACGAGGCTGCGGAGAAATTGAAATCATGGCGCAACGAAGATCAACCAAGTTCTTCACGCAATTCGCAACATCCTCGTTCTAATGGAAAATTGCGCGAAAATCTCGATTTGCAAGTTTTCAGCGCAGTTGCGTTTGACAACGAAAAAAGACATTACGCAGACGTGAATAGCATTGGCGTATCGTAATATCCGAGTCTGCCGTGTGCGAACTAGGCCTCGAGACGATGATCGCAATCTCTCATTTTCATTCATCAAATCTTCACGCGATTTTCCCTCTCCCCGAGGTGCAATGTGCGTCCAATTTTCCAACGGACTTTAATACTTGCGAAGGGGGAAACATATTTTAGGGATTAGGCTGGCCGAAAAGGCCGGGTTTGGAGAGCGACGCGATTCGGCCCTTAAGGTAATCCTATCGCGTCACACTAGTCATACCATTGATCATACTTGAGACTTGTACAATTTATAATTTTGACATATGCAAAAAAATAATTTGTCATAACTAAAATTTTCCATATGTAAACTGTTTAATGAATGTTCACATTTAATTGGAAAAATGAAAAAAGTTATTTCAACGATTCGCGCAGTATTTCTAGGTTTGATATTTGGCAACATTGGTTCTATCTCCGTCTCTTTTTACTCAACCAGGCGAGTTTAACCTCCATGCTTTTCAACGTCGATCTGTCAAAACAATGTCAGGTGCGGGAAATATAAAGCATTGTACTCGGGCCACGACTGGTAAAAAGCGTGGAAAATTTGTGTCGGCGAAATATGTCGGTTAAAAATGAAATATGTGTGGAAATTCGAATGAGTGAGATGAGGTTAGGACTACAGTCAGCTGTTGCCTTGCTGTCACGTGTTTTTATCGTAGCGAGTGGTAATAAATCCAATACCGGAAGTTCAAATTAAACTTGATATTACATAAAAATCAGGTCGACAAGCGTAATTTTTTCCGAGAGCATTGGATTACTACAAGTGTTAAGTATGTAAATCTGATTATTTTTAAGAATCTGACGGATTTCCACTATTACCAGGTGTACCGGAAAGTTTTTACCGGTTTTTCTGACAGATGCCGCTAGCCGTCAGTATGGAATAAAATAATTTGGCATATATGTCATTTTATTCTACTGTCATTAACCTTCAAAAACTACTCATTTTCATTCTGACTAAATAATAGTGTCATAGTGTTGTAGCTCTGTGAATATGTCGAATTTCGTACCTGACAAAGAGCATTTGCGGCATGCATTGCTTTTCTTATTTCATCAAAAGAAAAAGGCCATTGAAACTCATCGTTTGCTGGTAGAAACTTACGGATAGCATTCTCCAAGCGTAAAAACGTGTGAGACGTGGTTTCGAAAATTTAAAAGTGGGGATTTTGTTTTAACAGACAATAGACGTTCGGGTAGACCAAAAAAATTTGTGGACGCGGAATTGCAGGAGTTATTGGACGAAGACCCAGCCCAAACTCAAAAACAATTGGCAGAACGGTTAAATGTGGCACAAGAAACGATTAGCGACCGCTTACGAGCAATGGGAAAGATTTTGAAACTACGAAGATGGGTGCCACATGAACTGAATGATAGGCAAATGGAAAATCGAAAAACCATTTGTGAAATGCTGCTTCAACGGTACGAAAGAAAGTCATTTTTGCATCGGATTGTGACGGGTGATGAAAAATGGATTTTTTTCGAAAATTCAAAACGTAAAAAATCGTGGTTATCGCCTGGCCAACCTGGCCCATCAACTCCAAGGCCGGATCGCTTCGGAAAGAAGACAATGCTCTATGTTTGATGGGACCAGGGTGGTGTGGTGTATTACGAACTTCTAAAACCTGGTGAAACAGTAAATACTGATCGCTACAAACAACAAATAATCAATTTGAATTATGCATTGATTAAAAAACGTCCAGAATGAGCCCGAAGACACGGTAAAGTGATTTTGTTGCATGATAATGCACCATCACACACAGCAAAACCGGTGAAAGACGTATTAAAATCGCTTGGATGGGACGTATTATCACACCCGCCGTACTCTCCGGACCTGTCTCCGTCCGATTATCACCTTTTCGCATCAATGGGGCACGCACTGGCTGAGCAGCACTTTGCAAATTTCGAAGAAGTCGAAAAATGGGTCGTTGAATGGTTCCGCTCAAAGGACAAGCAGTTCTTTTGGGATGGCATTCATTATTTGCCAGAAAGATGGACAAAGTGTGTAGAATCGAATGGCCAATACTTTGAATAAATACCATTTTTTTTTTTTTTAAATTATGTGTCTTTTCATTTAAAAATCCGGTAAAAACTTTCCGGTACGCCTGGTATATACACTTTTGTAGCGACCGGAAATTGGGCTTTTGTATGTCGTCTCGGAATTCCTTCACAAAAATACGCAATTTTAATATTTTTTTCCCTGTAATTAGGTCGATCACCGACCCTGAAATTTTACAGAGACGATTATTAATATATTGAGCGAAGGTCAAAAAAGAATTATGAAAATCCTATGGATTGAAGCCTGGCGATAGGATTATTTTAAAAGAGTGGGATCGACAAAGGAATCTTTGGATCTACTAGGTGCGCAACTAAGTTCCCGGGTTTCACACGTGGATGGCGCTAGCGACACATGTGGTCGGCATACAGGTCTGAAATTGGGTGTCTTTATAGCTTGGACATCTGTTAAGAATACCCAGTCGTAATATAAACAAATATCGCAACACAACGACCTTTTTTCTAACCTCGAAAATGTCAAAGTTTGTGCCAAATGAACATCATTTGCGGGAAGCATTGCTTTTCTGCTTCAACCTAAAAAACACAACAGCTGATGCACGTCGGTTACTTGAGGAGGCCTACGGCGAACATATACCATTAAAAACAACGTGTAAAGATTGGTTCAAGCGGTTTAGAAGTGGCGATTTTGAGACTGGGGACAAGAAGCGCTCGGGAAGACCGCAAACATTTGCGGATGTTTGCGGTCTGCAAGCGTTATTGGATGAAGATGACACTCAAACAGAAGATCAACTTGCCGAGGCATTAAATGTGACTCGGCAATGTATTTTGAAACGTTTGCACGCCATGGGAAAAATCCATAAGGAAGGAAAGTGGGTGCCGCATGAGTTGACTGAGAGATAAATGGAAAATCGAAGAGCCCCTTCCGAAATTTTGCTTTTGCGGCAGAACAGAAAGAGTTTCCTGCATCGAATTGTTACTGGCGATGAAAAATGGACATATTTCGAGAATGCCAAACGCGGAAAATCGTGGCTTTCACTTGGCGAAGCGTCAACATCGACGGCACGGCCAAATCGCTTCGGAAAAAAGAAAATGCTCTGCGTTTGGTGGGACCAGAAAGGAATCGTGTACTATGAGCTGCTGAAACCGGGCGAAACTGTCAATGGGCATCGCTACCGACAACAACTAATCAATTTGAACCACGGATTGCTCGAAAAACGGCCAGAATGGGACACGAGACACGAACGTGTGATATTGCAGCACGACAACGCTCCGTGCCATCGCAGTTCCATCGTCCAAGACACCATAAAAACACTGAAATGGGATCTGTTACCGCACCCGCCGTATTCGCCAGACCTGGCCCCTTCAGACTATCACTTGTTCCGGTCGATGGCGCATGGCTTGGCTGGGCTACACTTGGCCAATTACGATGCAGTACAAAATTGGTTCCACGAATGGTTTCAGTCCAAAGACGCGTCTTTTTGTCGTCGCGGTATTTGTGTATTGCCAGAGAGATGGAAAAAATGTGTAAATAGCGAGGGACAATACTTCGAATGAACGATTTTTTGTATTTGTCTTGAAATTTTCGATTTTTTATTGGTCAAAAAAACTCGGAAACTTAGTTGCGCACCTAGTAGGTGCACATTTTAGGACCTCAGTGGCTCTGCTCGCTATCACTACTACTACTACTACTACTACTAGGCTACTGTGTAATAATGAATTTTCCAGAAATCAACGATATAAATCTTCAAAAAATAAAAGGTCTATAACCAGACCTGCAAAAAATCTTTTAGATAATGATAAAAATAAAAATAAAAATTGCATTCTAATGATGCAAACATCAGCACCATGGCTGGAGGCGACTCAAGTTGAAGAGGAAGGTCCAATGTATGGTGCAGGAATAGAAGATTGAAGGGGAATTTATGATTACAACGATAGAACTGCCAGTAAAACTTTAAACGCGTTTTTCTCGAAACTATCGGGATGTTGAATGAGGTCTTGCTGTTTTTTTTTCGTGAAAATGAATGCTGTATTTACAAAACTCATGCTTAATGCTTCCAAACGTTTCGAAACTGTTGCGTGATCAACTCCTAATGATTCTGCATGTTCAGCTAGCGTCTGACATGAGTCTCCGTGAAGTAATGCCTCCAATTTAACACATCAAAATCATTATTTTTAACGCGTCAAAACCAATCTCTGCGTGTTGTTTTTCACAGAGCATGGTCGC
The DNA here is from genome assembly GCA_944452715.1 of Ophion slaviceki. Taxonomy (NCBI): domain Eukaryota; kingdom Metazoa; phylum Arthropoda; class Insecta; order Hymenoptera; family Ichneumonidae; genus Ophion; species Ophion slaviceki. Next base: position 35,829,579 of record OX101791.1, read on the forward strand.
CGTAAGTCTCAACGAGAATTCTCTGTGCTGCAGATTTTTAAAAAATAAAGCAGTGCAGTAAAATTCCCCGCAAATGCTCTTTTTGGCACGACATTTGACATATTTGATACTATGAAAAAAAAGTTGTTTACACTTCGGCGTAATTGTGTAAACTGAATGTCAAGCTTGCTTATAGTACTTTTTATAGATGCGTTACCATCCTAAGGACATGGCTCACACGTCCAGTCGGTGAAAATCCTACTGCCAAGTTCTCTCTCAGACGAACGAAGAGAAAGACGTTGTTCGTCGTTCAACAGAGTGGTAGGTGTTTCTTTTCTTTTTTCCAAAAAATCAACCGTTAAGGAGCACGCTGGGAATCTGTAAATCAGATATTTCTCTCACACTCGTGGCCGCTCGGTAGGTGTGACACATGGTCTTAAACTACACGCACGCAGCTCTGGTAACGCCATCTGTTGGAAAACAGCGAGAACTTATTCAACGTCCTAATGTCTTTTTCAAAACGGTGTACACGATTTCTCGACATCCAATGAACGGATTGTTTTGAAATTTGGTACACTTATTCAGTGTAATGGTAGTTTCGCCTTGACCGACGTTTTTCTTCGGAACATTGTTTTTTCATTAGTTATTAACAATGCCATTTTTATTCGAAAAATCGAGAGAAAAAACATTTTTTTATGAGTTCAACACGATGCCAAAAAAAACTCGGTTAAGTCTTAGCCAATATTGTCTTTTTTCAGAAAACAAATGGTTTTTTTGTTTCAAATCTAACGGGCGGCCAAAATCAAGTACACCGTTGAGCTCGTCACGTTCAAAGGTCCTTTACGAGATTGTTCATAACTTCTTTATTTATTAATATTTCCTTATGAAACTTGGTACACAACTTTTTTAATGTACACATAAATAAAAGTCCAAATGACTTTTTAATCATCTTACTTGATCGTTTAAAATCGATTTTTTTAGTAACCCTGATTTTCGGGTCGTTAACTAACCTCTCAATTAAAAAAGTAATATAATGCGAAAAAAATGTCGTGACGATGAGGTAGGGCGAGTGAAAAGTTCTCGGCGCATTAACCGCAAACTGTCACGTTCACGGCCCGAGAGAGCGGCGAATTGATGCTCTCGATAGTCGCGAGTGGAAACTGCGGAGACGAAACGGTGAAAATGTCTCGGTGAAAAAAGCGCGATTAATTAATTGCAGCGGTGTGCTGGATATAATTGCACGAGGAGTTTGAAAAAACGATTCATTTTCTGTTTTCTATTCCCGTTTTATTTTTCCAGATGTGCGACTTTAGGGAACGAAGAAAAACGATTTTTATTTTTATCGCATTATGTTTGTCGCTCGTTGTAAAAATTGTTTTAAAAATCGACAGGGAGTTGGTCTGTAGTCTATTCTAATCGAAAATGATTTTTTTAATATGGTGTAGAATGTTCAGTGCAGAGAAAAGAAGTGCTAGATATTTAAAAATGATATATATTATTTCTTATGATCGTTCGTATGCTCCTATGAGTTTTTATGCAACGGTTTATTTTCTGGCGTCTTCGTGAGCTGGAAATTCCAAAAGTACCATTTTTCATTGGATACTTTTATAGCCTAGGGTCTTAATTTTAATTCACAACAAACATTTTATAAAAGTTCCAAAAATTGACAGAGTTATGACGATTTTTGTGAAGGGTCAGATCGTCCACTGCGCTTTTTTTGCCTTTTTCTCGAAACTCTGTTTTACGAAACGGTGTAAGTCGTATCTCAAAATGTATTCGTTCGATTCACTTTAAATTTCAACACAGCATTGTTTATAACATTTTCTATCGCACCGCCGGATGATTTTTTCTCATGTTTACCCATTCGTTAAAAATAAATGATTAAACTTGCTTTTTGAAATCGAAAGTCGAATTTTCTTCTACAGATTGCCATTTTCGTAATTTTCAAAATTTTACAATAGGGTAATTCTTAGCTAAAAATTAGCCTAACTTTTTTTTTCTTTTATTGGGTTATAAATGATGATATTCAGTCGAGGGAAGCTGACATTTTTTACTAATAAACTTTTTGCGAGGAAAAAATCGTTCTAAATAATTTCGATTTTTCAAAAACTCCTGTATTAAAACCCAAATGTGGGGGGATTTATAAAAGAAGCCTTCCTGAATACAAACGAACCCAAACAAACCAAATGATTTTTTCTCATGTTTACCCATTTGTTGAAAACAAATGATTAAACTTGTTTTTTGAAATCGAAAATGGAAGTTTTTTTTCAACAGCTCGCCATTTTCGTAATTTTCAAAATGTCAAAAAAGGGCTATTCTTTAAATAAGTGACTTTTCCGAAAAATGAGCCTAATTTTTTTTCTATTTTCTCAATTACTGGGTTATAAATGATGATATTTAGTCAGGGGAAGCTAACATTTTTCATTAACAATTTTTTTACGAGCAAAAAATCGTTAAAAAGTAATTTCGAATTTTTCAAAAACTCCCGTATTAAGGGAGTTAACCTCCTGTTTGTATTCAGGAGGGCTTGTTTTATAAAACCCCCCGACCCTCCACCCCCAATATAGGCGTCGGAATGTTCAAAAATGCCTTATTTTATCACGTGTTTCCGCGAACTTCAAAACCCCATAACTTTTGATGGGGGGGATTCAGCTTCCCCCGACTGAATATCATCATTTATAACCCAATAAATGTGACAACTAGCAAAACAAAAATTTTCCTCATTTTTTGGAAAAGTCTCTTATCTAAAGAATTACCCAAAAAAGTATCCAGTCATACCAAAGTTTCATGATTGCGCCAAATTACATGTTTCAATGTTTCATCCCCAGTGACCCTGGTTACCGGAACTACCTACTCCGGTTGGTCATACAGCAACGGCGGCACTTTGTTATATAATAATAACAACTCCTTGTTTATTATTCATTGTTATTATTTAAACAACACTTTATTTAAATAATAAAAACTTGAGTTTTTGAATAATGAAAAATATTCGTAAATATCTTTATGAATATTGTTTATGAATATTTTTCAATAAAAATAATGAATTCATTCGAAGGAAAATAAATAAATAAAATAAAAATAATTGATTCATTACGAATAATTCATTTAAAATAAAATCATTAATAATTTGACTGATTATGAATATTTTTCATTGAAAAAAAACTCAAGCTCGACAAGACTATGTATCAACTGTGTGTAAATTCCCGACGTCGTCAATTCAAAATTCTCGTCAGAAAAAAAATATTGAAAATCGATTTGCTTTTGGGCCCCAAGCCTATGCAGGCTCGTTGCACAAACAATCGTCATTGGACCATGTACAGTTCCCATGAGATCCTACTGGCTAGTCGCGGCCCAAGCAACGACTGAGCGGTCACCCATCCGACTATTGGCCCGGGCCCATAATATACGAAATTATTATTCCTCCGAGAGGAGAATTATCCTTTTCCAAAAAGGTCGTAAGTCCAGAATGTAAACGTCGGTTTCGTGCTCGCGTTTCTTTCTCGGCTCCGATAGCTCGGCTATATGAAATCGTGCAGTCAAGAATCTCGCGCTCGTCTCGAACGCATAATCTAGGTGTACATTTCTCGCCTCGGGGCTACGGGCCAATGCAACATTGCAATTTCGCGCTGCTTTTTTTTCTTCCTCTTCTCTTCCTTTCATCGCTCGAGTGAAAGTTTGCACCGAGCTCGTCTTCGAGACGATCGAGCTATTACGTCTCGCTTCGCGTGCACGCCGATTTAAGGCAGTCTCTCAACTTTTTTTTACTCCTGATCGAATTTCGGACAGTTTGCGAAATCGATCGCGCGAATGTCAGACACGAGAGAGAGAGAGAGAGAGAGAGAGAGAGAGAGAGAGAGAGAGAGAGAGAGAGAGAGAAGCGAAATTATTCTCGTCCTTCGAAAAAATTCGCGGGCAACTTTCATCCTTTCGTTTCTTCAAAAATTTCGAAAGTTCCTTTCCAAAATTGCGAAAGTCGAACTGTCGAAAGCACTTGAAAAAAAAGCCTCGCCATTTCTTCGATTTTCGAGCTCAATTACCAATCGATTTTTTTTTACGTAACATTGCGATGCAATCAAAATTAATTGGTCGTTTTACAGAATTTTTTTTTTCGAGAGAATAATTTCGGATACATATAAAAATGAAAACAAAAAATGTATCAAAAATTTTCGTTTTTTCAGATTTTTTAGATTTTATTGTACATTTTAAATTGTAAAATTTTATTTTCCATTTTATTGTATTTATTTGCAATATTATTTTTTTCAGATTTTCAAAATATTTTTTTTTCAGGAAATATTTTTTTTTCAGAATTTTTGATTTTTTAATAATCACGGGAACTCACCTCGTGCGATTCTCTGCTTGATGAATTCGTTCTCCTGTGGCGTCTCGAGGGACACGGCGTCCATGCAATGACGACGGCATATGTTTCTCGCGTCAAGCCAGTCAACCTCGAGGCCCTTCGTCGGCTGATGTTCCCAACTGAAGAAATACGAGTGCGATACACCCCTCGCGTCTATGTACGACGCATGGCGAACACCTGAAAATTTCACGATCGCAACAATTCAATTCCATTTTATTTAGCAACATAATCGTGATACAATAATTATTACATATTCGACCTAATATCGTGTGTGTATTTCTACTTTTTTTCAATTTTCGAATTTGAAATTCGCCAAATATAAAATTAAATAGTACGAAATTATTGAAAATTTTGAACTTTGGAAAAGTGCGCATTTTATTTCAAAATTCGTTCGGGTCAAAGTGACCCAGTGTGTCAACGGAAGGTTATTTTATTTACTTTTTATTCTCATATCATTACGCATCTTTGACCAATATGCAGGAATTTTTGTCAATATTGTTTTCCTCCCATCTTATTTTGTTAAGTATATTTATATCCTTTAATTTTGGTCGTATCGAGTTTTACTTTGTATTTTAATTTGCTGTTCTTTTTTGTTTTGATATTTTATTTATTTGTTTATATTTTCATTTGATATCCCATCCCGTATTATATTGTTTATTTTTGTTCTACATCGAATCTTTTTTCTTTAACTTCTGTTTAATTTGTTGACGCCCCGAGTATTGGCCATGCACAGCACTGCTAAATCCGACTGGTTGACCAGTGTCGGGTCCTCACTACCATTATTATTTTCACTACTATTTTTTACTACTATTGCTTTTTCACTACTATTACTTTTTGACTACTATTTTTACTACTATTACTTTTTGACTACTATTTTTTACTACTATTACTTTTCGACTACTATTTTTTTACAACTATTGCTTTTTCACTATTATTATTATTATTGCTGTCAATTTATTGTCGCTAAAAGGTATCTAAAAATTCCAATAAATAAAGTTACAGCTACTCGAAAAAGTAGAAACTACGGACTGCGAGATATCAATTATGAACTACACTAAGCACGACCGCATCGCGGTATTACTTTACATCCGGTTATGGTCCATCAATCTTCGCGTGTATCCTCGTCGTGTCGGAATAAACTAATGAAAATAGTGCACATTGACGAATGAACGAGAGTGGTTGCTCGAAGTCACGCGCGTTAAGCTTCCCTCAAAAGAGCAATAAATCACAATAGGTTCACGATCACTTGATCTCAACATGTGGGGGAAATAATGAATATGCATTATATATATATACAGGGTGTCCTGTACTGAATGGATAATCCTGCAACTGTCGATAGATCGGTTCATGCCCTACTCTGAGCTGGAATTTCTGTATAGTAAAAGTTCCACAGTTTTCGAGATTTGGGCTTTGTGTTTTCTTTGAAAAAAAAATTCATCTACTTTTGGTTTTTCACATGTCATTTCTACAGATGATAACTTTCTTTGACCCGGTTTTTCAAAATACTCTTGGTGACTTCTTTTATCTAGAAAAGTCTTTTTTTTTAACGTTAAATATTAAGGAAACTTTATGAAAAAAGATCTTATGCGGAATTTTCATACAAACCAATTCGAACATCTGACTTTGATGGCCTGCGGTGTAATATGTACTTCGCATTTCGCGCTCATTACTTTAAGGCGGTCCCCTAGTTTCTCGGGTCGAAAAAATCGATTTTTTTTCATAAATCACATCTACAATATGTGTAGAAAATGCGTGCCAAAGGATTTTTCGATATTCGAAGTGGTTCACAAGTTACGGCCCTGGAACGGAGCAGGTATACGGAGCAGGTATACTTTCAAACGCGTTTTTCTCGAAACACCATTTTTCGAAACGGTGACCACGATATTTCAGAAACTACTGCACCGATCTTGTTCAAATTTATACAGCATCTTTAATATGTTACAAGCCAGCGATTGAACTAGGATTATCATGATTGCTTCGATAGTTTTTTTTGTACGAGCGAAAAACTTAAGAAAAAATGAGTAAAAAATAGAATGTAATTTTCAAAAGTGTATAAAAAAGTCAATTTTTGTAATTTAGAATTCATTCTAGTTCAGTCGCTAGTCTTAAATATGAAGATTAAAATGCCGTTTGGGTTTTTGATTTCAGATAAGCAGAACAGCCGCAATCTTGGTCACCGTCAAGCACCTCTTTTACTTGATGTCTTCCTGTCGGCCACTATAACTTTTATTCTATTATATATTTTGACTTCAAAAAATTTGTAAAGCTTATTTAAATGTTAATAAAGATTATGCAAAAACAATGAGATTGATTATTTCGATGCTTTGCCCGTAAAAAATTATTGAAAAAGCCGTAAAAAAACAGCCGAGAAACTAGAGGACCGCGTTAAAAAGTTGCTTAGTTATTGTCGATTCATATCATTTGTAGAAATGGCATGCGAAAAACGAAAAGCAGATGATTTTTTTCAAAGAATAACATAAAGCCCTAAATCTCGAAAACTAGTTGCAGGATTATCCATTCATTACAGGACACCCTGTGTGTGTGTGTGTGTGTGTGTGTGTGTGTGTGTGTGTCAAGACGACTTTCACGATTCTCTCCATCGAGCTGCATTAACCTGAGTGCATCTCGGTCCATCCTTTCTCACCCTCGCTAATGCAGTCGGCTGCTGCCCCCCTCTCATATATATATATAGGAGCTGCAGCCGAATGCATTAGTGAGTGTATATAGATACGTGTATGGATATGTGTGTGTGTGTGTGTGTGTGTGTGTGTATATAGCCTCCCAACTCTGTTGGAATTCACAAAGTGAAAACGCTTCGAGTTTCGCGGCAACGGTCCTACACACATATCATTATATCTCATGTACAAGAAATTAGAGAAACGTCGATTTTTTTCGCGATCGGACGATCTTTCACTTCGACGTCTCGCAATCCTTGGCTCAACTTTTGACCCCGGCGATCTAGCCGGTTTCACACACGCACGTACTTGTAATGTCACAACGAAATTTTGTGCTATATTCCGATTTTTTTACAAATTCACGATCTACCTATCTTTACGGTCCGGCCCTATCGCGTGACATATATATATATATATATATATATATATATATATATATATATATATATATATATATATATATATATAGTTGTATATTAAGCAATAAATTTCAGCTCGGTATAAAAATCGGCCAGTTAACATTCTGCTTAATTACTCACGATTGGCGCAGCTTCGCGGATCCGGCAATGCGAGTCGACGCTGAGCCGAGACTGCAACGAAACCGAAGAACAGTAGACATATGGCCTTCATCCTTTGGGATCTGGAAGAATGGAATTTTTTTTTCTCAATTAGGTATCGGTGATCGATTAATTTTTTTTATTGTTTTTTTTAATTTTCTTTTATTATTGTTGTTATTATTACAAGTATATCAATTTTTTTTTGTTTCGTTACTGTTGTTACCGCTATTTATTATTATTATTATTATTTTAACTATTTCTGTCTTTATTAAAATTAGCATTGAAAGGACCATTATTCTTTTTTCTTAATATTGCTATGGTTAGTAAGTACTGTTATTACATTTGATTGACTTTAATTTATTACGTTAGTTTTATTGTAGTTAATTGTTAATATTGTGATTGGTATTATTGATACTAAATATTACTATTGTTTGATGATTACTGTCTCTACTATCATTAGTATTCTTATCGTGATTATGATTGCTACTATTATTGTTAATAATACGAAATATTACTGTATTTTAAGGGGCCAGTCCACTATGAAAATTTCAAAAAATTGGGAGCAAGCAAGACATGAAGTAATCGACGATGATGAGCAATCAGAAGGGATTTTGTACGGTGCAGGAATTGCCGATTGAGTTTAGGTAAGAGTTTTTCATAGTATAAACTTCAGACGCGTTTTTCTCGAAACAACGTTTTCAAAATCTAGCTCCATCGTAACTCTAAAACGAATAAACCGATTCTCTTGAAATTTGAACCACATGTTGTAAACACGATTCGCAACAAGACGACCCTCGATGGTTTTAAAATTTTGATTTTTACTCTTTTTTGCGAAAAACGGCGAAAAAACGCGTTTTTTTTACTTTTTTCGTTTTTCATCTGCCATTTTTTTATTTTTTAATAAAACTTTATATCCGAGGGTCATTTTATAGCTGGTGTCATACTGAATCTAATGGACTTTGATTTTTTTGTTTCAGACAAGCCGGTGCCGAGTTGTGATGGAGCTAACTAGCCCACCTATTTTTGAGGCGTTACTTAAGGGGTTACCCCCACTTGCGATTTTGAAAAAATCGATTTTTTTTATTGCATTTTTTTGAAGTATAAGTATCCGGGCCCATACTTCTGTATGGGCCCGGAATAGATGACTCTATGTAAGTTTACAAAAAAAAATATTTTCTTCGTGTAAACTGAAATTGAATCTTTAAACGCGTTTTTCTCAAAATGGCATTTCTGAAGTCGGTGACCAAGATTACTCCAACACTAATGAACCGATCTTCTTGAAATTTTGCAGGCTTATTTAATACATAAAAATGTAGTCTTTAATCGTTCGATTTTTTTTTCGAAAAAAAAATGGCCGTTTTATAGCCAAAAAACGGCCGTTTTTTTTCGTTAAAATCGAACCATTAACTTTGACTGTCCGCCATTTTGTGAAAAATGAATATTTTTTAAAATCCTTCGATTAAAGACTAGTTTATACTTATATTTGACTAAATCCATCCGCATTTTTTTTTCAGATGATCCACTTCGCCGCAATGTTGGTCACCGCAAACCGTGTATATAAAAACATTATTTCATTGACAGCCATTTGCCACTAAACAATGTAATATTTTTCAATAAAAAAATTACTGAAAGTTCTTCAACATGTGTTCTTTAAGATGGTATATTGATCGATTAAAAAAGTTTTGTAGTTTTCTTTAAAAAAATTCATGAAAAAGGCCTTTTTTGCGCTACAAGTAGGGGTACGCCTTAAACTATAGTTTTTGTACTTAAAAATGAATAAAAATGAATTAAAAATTTATTTTTCATGTATTTCAAGACTTTATTTATCAAACCCAACAACTTTTATATTCATATCTTTTAAAAAATCTTCAAAAAAAATCGCGAAAATAGCCTTTTTTGTGACTCCAAAGTGGACTGGCCCCTTAATATTATTACTCCAGGTACTTTCATTACCATTGTTATCATTATTATCATCATAATCATTATTATTATTATTATTTTCTTTTGCCGATTTTCGACCGATATTTTTCTCTTGCTTCCTCGATCTCCGGCATTCCGTAAACTTTTATAATTCGAGATTTTTCACGTTACTCGAGAATATTAAATCCCTCGACTTCACGGAGACTGCAATGCGGAATTGCTACTGTTTTTTCTTGACCTCATTAACGAGGCGAACAATTATCATATCGACGAGCGAAAGCGTTTACGATTTTTTTTTTACTTGCTCGTCCGCAAACTTCGATTGCTGAAGAGTAACGAGGGAGAGAAGAAAATGGCAATTTTCGGCCCAATTGCCGATCTCGATCGCGGTGGCGGTGTGGACGCTGGTGCGTCACGCGAACCACGGGCCACAACGAGATGTCGTTGTATCGAGAGAAATTCGAAAATCTTTCGCGATCGGCCACGGTCGTACATCAACAACAACCGTGGAAAGCAAAACCACGTGGGAGAAATTACATTGGTACAGATTAAAAGCGAGGCTTAAAAACCGCATCAAGATGGCGCTGAGGATGCGCAATCTCTTCTTTGCGGGCATTCGTCGATCACGAAAAGTAAAAGTACCGTCAGAGTCTCTCGTTTAGGTTGAAAACAAATAAATAAAAAGAAAAACATTTGTCACGCAGCGGTAGAGATTCTGTCTCCAGGAAAAATTGCGATAATGACGCGGTCACGTGACCGCAGAGGGTTACGACGACCGCAGCCCGCCAGCGAAATACCGAACTTCCGGTCCCCGACCACCGGAAGTTCGGTAGGACCAGAACTCGAAAATCATTATTTCACAGTAATCGCAATCATTCTCAAATTATACTTGATGCTATTTTCATAATTTGACTTTTTCGAACCGAAATTTAATTCCTTGTATACTCTTTTTAAGGGTGTTTACGTAAAAGTAAACTCTCTCTCTCATTTCCATCAATTATTTTGAATTGGTTTTCTTATAAAGGGGGTCTCAAAATTACCTGACGTTTTTTCTTTATTAATAAAACGTTTTCACAACGTGAAAAAAAAAACACTTTTTTGCGATTTTTTTTTTCATCTATATGGATAGAGTAAATTTATTGAAACCTTTTGTACATTGTTAAGTGTCATTTCAAGAACATTCCGTGAAATTTGTACGCGAAAATATCCACAAGCAAGCCGGTGACAAAGCTTTTCCAAGAACGCCTTTGGAAAAACACGATTTGCGGTGTTCACTGTATCTCAGCTAGAAATTATGCGAAATCAAGTACCATTAAAATTTGGTCAAAGTATCATCAAATCCTCCCCCCAACGGTCTTTGATAATTTTTTTTTTCATTTCTACATTTTTGGTGGTCATGTAAAGTGGAAAGTGCTATTTTTCACGAAAGATTCCGCCATTTTGGGGGTGGAAAACCCCCTCAATGTAAAAAAAATCTCAAACTAACCGTTGGGGGAGGTATTTTATATGTAGAGTGTGTACCAAGTTTGAAATAAATCGGTCACGTAGTTTTCAAATGGCAGTGAACACGAACTTTGAAAAAGTGGTTTCGAGAAAAACGCGGCACCGGCTTGTTTGTGGATATCTTCGCGTACAAATTTCACGGAATGTTCTTGAAATGACACTTAACAATGTACAAAAGGTTTCAATAAATTTACTCTATCCACATAGATGAAAAAAATTCGCAAAAAAGTGTTTTTTTTCACGCTGAAACCCCTCCCCTCCCCTTAATACAAGATACAAACACGGAGGTTATGTGTGGAACACAATATTCGATAAATGGCCGCCTCGTCCCTGTTTGCAAACGTTCACTCTTTTGACGAAATGTTCAATAACATTTTGGCATAATTGGGGACTAATTTCATTAAGATTGTTATGGGGTTAAGTGAACATGTTACCACCGAGCTGCAATTTTTTCTGGACCTTTATAACCTCTTTGCCGATCATCCTGTGCAGTTAGAATACGATCCACAGTACCGTTTTTTAGAGAAAAAAATCGGCAACTCGACGTATTTCATGGGCTAATTACATTACGCTTATGGAAAACTCCCGATCATTTTTCAGTACATTATTAATGTATGCTAAGTGAATGTTACCACGGAGCTGAAAAAATAGATGCGATTAGTTATTGGATTAATCCTTGGTACCGTGAATTTTTTCAAAATCGCAAGTGGGGGTAACCCCTTAAATTCGCACATGATTTTATATCCGTTACTGTGGCCTAACCCCTTAAGTGATTTTTGAGGTCTGCATTTGCCAAAAAAAAATTGGTCCACGGAACTTTCGGTGCTTCCAACGTTGCAAACTTCAATATCATCTTTTGGAACCAGAGGGTTCATTAGCATAGCTATGGGTATAACGCCGGGGAGGGGGGAGGGGTGACTCATGAACGGACTAATTCTTGAACTAATGATATAAAAACATGAAACCGGATGTATACCTGCGCGCAAATAGCCTTCGAGTCTCTCTCTCTCTCTCTCTCTCTCTCTCTCTCTCTCTCTCTCTCGCTCTCTCTCTCTCTTTCTCTCCATTTACAAAATCTCGTCCCGCTCGCGTGTTACACAATTAACACGCCAAGTTGGGAAATCTTTTTTATTTCACCTCCATGCATGTTATTGTACACACTCAGGTACGTGAAATCTCACGTTGGCGTGCGCGACCTTTCGTTGTCTCTAACGTTCACACAGTGGATTACGGTATCGTAAAGACGCGTATGCATCAGCGTGTGTAACGAGCCGGTCATTCTTCATCGTCGAAAGCAGAGACGAAGAAAAAACGACACAAAAGGTAATTTTGAGGCACTCGACTTCGAGGACCGTCCTTGAAGTAGCCAAATGTCCCCACACTAGACACTACGTCAGCCCCAATGGCTTCAAAATCTCCTTTGGGTAAATGTAAACATATTTATGTTGAGGTCATTTCGAGGACCGTTTCGTCGCTAAAATCGATCTGTTTTTTTTTGGTACGTTGGGTTTGAAAACAGCCAGATGGGCGGATAGTCAACGTTACGTAGGTATTGCGGACTCGAAATATCCTTTGCCTATATATAACGCCGAGCAGGAAAAAGAACTGTGCGCTCGTGTGCGCAAACGAGAGCGGAGAGTAACGGGTCCTCCGTAAAACGCCGACTGTAACGCGGCACCATATATGGGACACCCCACGCCAACCGGGACACTTTTCGTCCCGGCCTGAGGGAACCCTACGGTTTTCGTAACAGCAGAAATCAACGGCCATCTCGTGCTTTTCGTCGTGTCACTCGACTCGTGAAATTACATTTTTCGTTGCGTTTGTTCGCGGATTTTTTCTCTCTTTTTTTATCCAATTTTTCGGATGCGCGCGAATTTTTTATGTGGATTTTTGCTCTTAGTTTGGTAGAAAAAGTTTGATGGCGTGGAAGTTTGCGTCGGTGGATCGGAACGAAAAAATTAATTAGTTTTTTTGTTCACCTTTTTTTTGTTGACGACCGAAATCTTGGTTGCCGATCTCTAACGAGAAAAGTAAAAAACATGAGCGATTTTCAATCTATTTTGCTAAAAATGTAGGTAGTTGACGAAAAAGAATTAATTTTTTTTGCGTTCCAACGATGCGAACTCCAAAGTCAATAAATTTCGTAGGGTGCTCGAACGCCAAAATTACCCGTGATAATGAAAATGATAATCAATTTAAAACAAAATTATATACGGGGTGTCTCAGAACTAAATGAGTTCCCTGAAATGGGGGGTTGAGGGTGAAATTCTGAGTCGATTGATATAAGCATGTGTGGGTCTCAGATCAACCCCTGAATTATTATTCATTTTTTTAAGCGGGCCAATCTGGTGCGCCCGATGAGCCGGCGTACCGCTCACCGACGTCCGCCGGCTCAGCGGGCGCACCTGATTGGCCCGCTTAAAAAAATGAATAATAATTCAGGGGTTGATCTGAGACCTACACATGCTTATATCAATCGACTCAGAATTTCACCCCCAACCCCCTATTTCAGGGAACGCATTCAGTTCTGGGACACCCTGTATGTATATAAAAAATTTAAGAAAGATCGATTTCAATGATAACGATAATTGAAATTTATTCTATTCATATATATATATATATATATATATATATATATATATATATATATATATATATATATATATATATATATATATATATTTGAAATAAATAACAATTAATGCTAATTAAAATAATAATTAAAATTATAATTAATCCAATAAGCTGAGCATTATAATTCAAATAAAATTAATTTTAATCATCTTGGTCATTTTTGGCATGAATGTTCAAGCAATCTTCGAATTTATATATAACTACGGCCATCTTTCTTTATTCGAAAATTAGAAATAAAAATTGAATAGTTGCTTAAGCACTACCGCGCGAAATGCAGATACCTAACATTCATTTTATTCTCTTTTGTATTTTATGTAATATTTTTATTTACATATTTTTCCAAAACGATTTTTAGTTTGCGTTTGGTGCACCTGCATCTCGGACACCCTGTATATGCCCACGCGAGTACCACTCTCGTGGACAGGAAAAAAAACCAATACCGTTTCTGGGAGCAGCTCGATGCGACTTTGGATTATTTTCCTGGCCCAGTTAACGTGTCTCTCGTCCGGCGGACTGGCCCGGATTTAACAATTCGAGCTATTTAATACGTATAGACGTTTGTCACGCGACTTACGCCGTGGTAGTTTGCCGCGAGTCACGCGGTCGCGTGCAGCGCACGCGAGGAATTATAATTGCGCGATGGTCGTAAAGTATTTGCAGAAAAAAAATTGGGGAGAATGAGTACTCGGCGTCGAGAGTTAGAACATTTTTTTTTCGTATGGGAGAAATTTAAGTACGAAATTCTGGAGCTCGTGATTAACTCGTAGATTTTTTTTGAATTTTGTTTGACTTGAGCCCCGTCCAAACGGAGTATAATTTTTTTCTATTTGCATCGTGAAAATGCAACGTTAAAATGCAATGAAAATTCTTCTACATTTTTCAATTTCTTTATATTTATTATTATTTGAAATGTTTCTTTTGCAGCTTTTGGTTATCAATTTTCAATAAAGATTCCCAAAAAAGTTTCAGTTACTTTCGTAGCCTAAATGTGTGGAAAAAGATATACATTCTTTGCATTACAACGATGCAAACGTCAATAACATCGTATTTGATTGAATATCGTTCGGAATCAAATTATTCAAATGTCTCATCTTAATTGTAAAATTATTCAATTTATGCTAAGCTGTAGGTAATTTAGCTATATCCATTTAATTTGAGCACTCAGATATATTGATTCAATTGAATATTATCGAGTACGAAATTATTTTAATATTTCAATTGGATCGCGAGATTATTTAATCTGAGTGATTAAATTCATGAATTGGAAATTATTCGATTCAGTGCTAATGTGAGTTGCAAGAGTGAAACTTATTGGAATTCACTATAACAATTTATCTGTCTAAGGTTGAATGTAATCATTGAAAGCGATTTGATGATTCAATTTAATTTCAATTCGCTTCACTTTATTTAATTTTAAATGAATTGATGATTCAAATAAAAAATGATTCATTGATTGAAAACTATGATTCGATAAAAAAGAATTCACCTTTATTGTTATTAAATATTATTTAAATTGAAATTATAAAAATATTAAAATCCAACCGCAAAATTATTGTATCCAGTCAAATAAATTGAATAATAAAAAATAATTCAATTCAACACTCACCTCCATCGAGTTAAATCGAATTCAACTGTATTAATTTCCCTGCACGAACTACAACAATTCGTCTACAATAATTCAATTCAAATCTGAGTTATAATCGAAAAAAATAAATAGTAAATCAAAAGAGTCAAAGGAATAACTAAGATTAAATACGTTAAAAATATGATCAACAATTCATTATATTTTTAATTTAAAATAAAAATAGAAAAAAAAAAATTTTATTTGAACAAAAGAAAAGTGATAATTGAAAATCTGCCCGTCCCATGAACTGTACCTGAGTACTTCCTGCCAAGGAGTCTCATATCGAATAGTCATATATCACGATACCCCGTCATAATCAATGTAGCGTAACAACCGTATGGAATTACGAAGAAATAATGCTACGAATCAATTAGGCGAACGTAATTACGCACGATATTTAATCGCAACCCCAATAAAGTAATATCATCGATTTCAGTGACGAACGTTGCGCAACACGGAAGACGAAAGTTTGCGTAACGAAGAAAGATATTACATCGTCAGAATTGGTACGACGATAACGTACCCACAGTAATTACCGTTACAAGTATGTAATTTTACAATTTTCGGTCACTACCCCCCCCCCCCCCTCTTTTTCTCTGTTCACGAACGATTTCGAAACATCTCCTTAATGCACTCCGCGAATAAACGACCGGTGAGTGGAACTTTTTTTTACCGTGAGCGAAACATCATCGAATCGATAAAAAAATCAACTGTGCAAACATGGGCCATGTAAGAGGCGACTTTTCACCTCCAGTGTCCATGCGAGAGATTGCGATCGTGATGACCGGTACATCGCTACCGCGATTCACCTCTCTCTCAACATTCTCTCGCCCTCTCCACGCGACCTGCCGTACAGCAATTCGGGAACAATTTTACAATCTCCCTCTCGGCCGCCATAAATCGACGTATAATGATACAAGTGCGGGGACTTTAATTATACGAGAGAGATGGACGGAGAGAATGTTATTTATTTCGTACTCTGGAGCAACACTCCCTCGGGCGACCGTGCGCGTTACATAAACTAGATGACAATAAGTATACTAATGGTAACCCTATAATGGTAAACTTATTTTTTTTTACCTATTATGGTAATTTGGGGTAATAAACCACCCCAATTTTGAAAAATTCATATCTCCGGTAAAATTTCACGAAAAGGGTTCAACTTGGGCTCATTCTTTTCGTGTTTTAAGAGCGGGGTAAAGTATTAAAAATTTTTTTCTTAATTTTTTTTTAAATTTTTAAATGAATGCATAATATATCAAGAATGTTGTGTTAAAATTTCAAGTCGATCGGAGTAAAATTGACGAAGTTATGAGTATTTGAGTGTCTATTGCTCCATGACGGGTTTTATACCTGGGCGGCAGCTGCGCGGCGCGCTATTGTATTTTTCGACCCCGAATAAATTTCTTGATAAACGGGTAAATTTCTTGATAAACGACAGTAAAGAAGAAAGAGTTTTGCGTAGACAAACGCAAAAAGATGCTCTCGATCATCTTGATGGAAGCCTTTTGCTCTACGGACCTGGCATCGACGACTTTGAGTGAGTATAAGAAAATTATCGAGTTTTATTTTGAATTTCTAAAAATTCAGAGATAATTGAAAAATCTGAAAAAATTCATACGTATTCAGAAAAATGAACGAATCACGAAAAAAAATTGGGTTGCGGGGAAATTTGTTGACTAATTTTTTTTTCATCGTTTTGTTAATAACATTTTGAAATTATTATTATGCAAAATTAACCTTTTGAGTACCTTTAATATGCATGAATTTTCTCAGATTTTTATGCAATCGAGAAGTGTTCTCAAACTTATGTGCAATAAGCGCTAAGCGACCAAACTCTTCTGCGTTTTTCAAACCGTTTTTCTGAGACTTGTCATATTTGAAGTCCGTGTGCACGATAACTCAAAATCTACTGGACCAATCACTTTGAAATTTTGCACAGTACTTCTTCACATAATTCACCAGGTATTGTCGAGAGCTTTTTTGTTTTTTTTAATAATTACTAATTTTTCAACAACAAATTAGCCGATTTTTTTTAGCGAAAATCGGGTTTTTGGCTCCCAAGTGCTACGAAAAATCGAAAAATCGGAAAAAAAAAATCCTCCCGTCATTACCTCGAGAAACATCTCCTTTAACAAATGTATTTTGATTTTTTTGTTTCAGATGATTCTGTTGCGAGTTATGGTGCACACCGCAAACCAACTTTTTTTCGAGGCGCCTCCGGGGTTTAATTTTCACTCGCTCAATTTTGAATATTTTGCAATGCAAATTTAGGAGAATGTTGTTCAAATGTTACTTTATTATATGTAATTTTTCAATAAACGAACACTATTCGTTACGCCAAAAAAAATCTTAAAAACATGCCTTTTTTCGCCGAATTAACTTTACTCCGCCCTTAATGCAGAATCACGTAGGCCTGCGGCGATTCCGCTTGAGGTAGGAAAAGTTAGTAAAAAGATGAGTTAAAAGGGTGGAAAACATGGAAAATTCATAAAGGGCGCGAGATTTGAACTCGCCTGGGGTGGTTTTTCACCCCAGGTTACCGCTCTAGGGTTAAGGGGAGGGTAGGGGTTTCAGCGTGAAAAAAAACACTCTTTTGCGTTTTTTTTTTCATCTATATGGATAGAGTAAATTTATTGAAACCTTTCGTACATTGTTAAGTGTCATTTCAAGAACATCCCGTGAAATTTGTACGCGAAAATATCCACAAACAAGCCGGTGCCGCGTTTTTCTCGAAATCACTTTTTCAAAGTCCGTGTTCACTGCCATTTGAAAACTACATGGCCGATTTATTTCAAACTTGGTACACACTTTCTACATATAAAATACCTCCCCCCAACGGTTAGTTTGAGATTTTTTTTACATTGAGGGGGTTTTCCACCCCCAAAATGGCGGAATTTTTCGTGAAAAATAGCACTTTACACTTTACACGACCACCAAAAATTTAGAAATGAAAAAAAAAAATTATCAAAGACCGTTGGGGGAGGATTTGATGATACTTTGACTAAGTTTTAATGGTACTTGATTTCGGATAATTTCTAGCTGAGATACAGTGAACACCGCAAATCGTGCTTTTCCAAAGGCGTCCTTGGAAAAGCTTTGTCACCGGCTTGTTTGTGGATATTTTCGCGTACAAATTTCACGGAATGTTCGTGAAATGACACTTAACAATGTACAAAAAGTTTCAATAAATTTACTCTATCCATATAGATGAAAAAAAATCGCAAAAAAGTGTTTTTTTTCACGCTGAACCCTCCCCTTAATAATAATACTAGGATGAGTCTTAAAATGGAATAAAGTAAAATAGACAAAAATCAAATAAAATTAGATACTTCAAATAATTAAGATGGGGGATGGCAGGTGGCCAAAAAAATGCCTAACAAGGAAATTTGTCCGCCGTCGATTTTGTTGAAACTCATACATGTTACAAAGCATTGGAAACTATTAGACACGTATTTTTTTATCTGCGGAAAAACGGTTATAAGGGGGGAAACCACCCCTCAAAGAACTGTTTGTCGAGGGGTGGTTTCCACCCAGAAGCTGTCCACCGAGCTGAATTTAACAAAAATCAAAATTCTTACAATTATGTAAAGCGATGAAAAATCCGGTATAGAATAATTGAACGAAAAAATAATTAGAGAGTGACACCCCTTAAAAACGTTTTTTCGCAGATAAAAAGAAAATACGTGTCTTATAGTTTTCAATGCTTTATTACAAATATGAGTTTCGACAAAATCGGAGGCGGCCACTCAAGGCCTTAGGCCACTCCAGAGGCCGAAAAAATAGGCTTTTTGGGGATTTTTTTTTTCAGAGAAACTACAAAATAAATCGAGATTACAAAAAGCGTGTTTATCATGCATATCAGTGACTGTATACAATAATTTTTTTGAAGCGATCAATTTCAAAATGGCGGCTGTGCAGCGTTTATCTCAAAACTGCATTTTTTAAATTGGCCGGAAACATAACTCAGACAATTTTCAACCGATTCACTTGAAATGTTGAATATATCTTGAAAAATACATTGTCTATGGAAGTACGTAGGATTTTTTTTATATTGCATAGTTCATTTGTTATTAATAATTATCTGACGATTTCTTAGGCAAATTTTTCACTTTTCACTTTAGAAGTGCGACATTTGGCCAAAAATCAATATATCGAGAAAATCCTACGTACTTCTATAGTGGTTATTATATATAATCGAAAAAAATTCATCGGCTCATTATAATTAAAAAATTACGGGAGCTGTTTGTCCGGCCGTGGAGCCTGGAAGAACGGAGACGTCATCGCAAAAACGCTGCACAGCCGCCATTTTGAAATTAATCGCTTCAAAAATATTATTGTATACAGTCACTGATATGTATGATAAACACCCTTTTTTGTAATCTCGATTTATTTCGTAGTTTTTCTGAAGAAAAATCCCCAAAAAGCCTATTTTTTCGGCCTCTATAGTGGCCTAACCCCTTTAGGTAATCCTATCGTTTCACACTAGTCATACTCGAGACTTGTAAATTTCTAATTTTAACATATGCAAAGAAATAATTTGTAATAACTAAAATGTTCCATGTGTAAACTGTTCAATGTATGTCCCATGTAGAGATTGACCGTTGGGCCTGCGACGGGCCTTCACAGTTAGCCTTTCTAGAATATTGGACCGTGAGTATTTACCAATGAGGTGCCTTTGTAGAAATGATAAGAACGGCCCGATATCGGCCAACAGAGCGAACAATTATTGGGCCAATGATTTAATTCATTGTAGCGCCAATGTTGGTGATTACACTTGGCCCTATGTGGGCCCTTTTAAAGGGCCTATGTAGAAATTGATGGGCCTTCACAGTTGTCTATCTAGAAGTTAGTCTATCTAGAATATTGAGCCGTGAGTTTGTTTGGGCTTGTTTGGCTGCATGATAAATATTCAACCTATATCGGGCCAATCTTGGCCCGATATTGGTCCTTATGGATACATCTTTCATGGAATAACCTTGAAATAAATTGTGATTTGCGTATATGACAGGTTTCAAAATTGGCATACTTTACTTACTTATGTTGGTTATTCACAAATGCCAATAATAGGCCAAGACTTGATTACAAAAACTGAACTACAAGGTATAGACGATTAATATATGACGTGCCAGTTATTTGCCTATTCTGGCACAATATACAGATAATTAATAACCCAAGGTTTAAATAAAATAAAAGCAGGTATGGTCTGACCCACTTAGCCAATAAAGGGCTTAGATTAATCAAATGTAATTTCCAGTATTTTAGCATTGCCAGTTTTAAAATTGGCAAATTGTGATGAACTATCACGGCTGTTTATTGGTTCTAACAGATGGGCCCGGATAGGTTTTAGTAATGGGCTGATATTGTGCCAGTTCTCAATTTATAACGGAACAATAATAGGCCAATGTAATTGGCAGTATTTCAGCATCACCAGTTCAAAAATTGGCAAATATTGTTTATCTATCATGAGTGTTTAATGAATTTAAAAGATGGGCCATGATAGGTTTTAACTATGGGCCGATATTGTGCCAGTTTTCAGTTTAGAGCCGAACAGTAATGTGCCAATATTGTTTCTCTTTTGTTGGCTTATACGATGGTCCCAATATTGGCCTGATCGTAACATTGGGCAACTCATGGCAACCTCTACATGGGGTTCGCATTTAATTAGAAAAATGAAAAAATAGTTGTTCACAAAAATACGCAATTTTAATATTTTTTTCTCTGTAATTAGGACGATAACCGACCCTGAATTTTTTGAGAGACGATTAGCAATACATTTACTGAAGCTCGAAAAAAAAATTGAAATCATATGGATTGAAGCCGTGCGATAGGATAACCTTAAGCGAAGAAGCAAGAGCATTTATGAATATGCTATCGAAGTATGCATCGTTGGAATGCAACGAAAACTTGCTAACCCGAACTTTTTTTGCACATTTGGGCTACGAAGAACACTCAAAATTTATTGGGATCCTTATCGGAAATCTGCAGCGCAAATTTGTATAATGAGAATTTGGGTGATGAAGAAAATGAAGAAATGAAAAAGAATTTCTGTTGCATTCGAACGATGCAAATTTCAACATCGTTTATGAAGGGTTATCCATAAAAATGGGGAAAATAAATGAAGATGGGGGATGGCAGGTGGCCAAAAAAATACCTAAGAGAAGAAGCAAGAGCAATTATAATTATGGTATTGAAATTTGCATCGTTGGAATGCAACGAAAGCTTGCTAACCCGAACTTTTTTTGCCAAATTAAGGCTACGAAGAACACTCAAACTTTTTTAGGATCCTTATCGGAAATCTGCAGCGCAAATTTGTATAATGAGAATTTGGGTGATGAAGAAAATTAAGAAATAAAAAAGAATTTTCGTTGCATCACAACGATGCAAAACACCTCAAAATTGGTTATAAGCTGCCTTTTTAAGCGACCTGGCACTTTTTAGGCACAGAAACAAATCAAATTTTAATAAAAATTTAGTTCGATGTAATGTAGACAAGTTCGCTTTTGTTCGCCAGCTCCTCAAATACAACCGGCAAGCAACTAGGCGATTACATCGGACAATTTGGGAAACTTGCAACTAGGATACATATAAGAAAACCAATGTAAAATAATTGATGTAAATGAGAAGGAAGGGGCATTTATATAAGCACCCTTTAAAAAGTCATATGGCAATTATTCGTTGATTCTATTAATAAAATAAAAGATAACAAAATAAATAAAAATAAAAATAAAATAAAAATAAAATAAAAATAAAATAAAAATAAAATAAAAATAAAATAACATAAAATTAAAATTAAAATAAAATAAAACAAACTAAAAATAAAATTAAAGAAAAAGAGAGAGTAAGGGTAATTCTGCGTTTGGTTGTGCACTGCACCTTGAATCATTTTGTAATAATGATCACGAGGGTCGTCAGGCGTTCAGCGAAAGTCAAGCGAGTCTTTTACGCGATTGCAAAAAAAACCGAGGGTCTCAATACACCGATCATTTTTCCTGTAGCATAAATCTGGGGAAATTTCACCCCCCCTCCCCTTCCCCCAAATATAAATTTACAACAAAGATCGGAGGATTTTCAATTCACGGCTGGAGGCCATACAAGGACGATAAACGACATGATTGAAAGATTGACCAACATCCTGGACGAGGAGAGGAAAAAAATTAGAAACTAATCTCGGTCTCGCATCTTTTTTCTCCCTCTCCCGTCGTCGAGTCGAGAAAAGATGTTCCTGATTTTCCCGCGCGCAGCCTCTGACATTTCGCAACTCCTCATCGACTGATCGTTCCAAAAGGACACGCATAAATCTCTCTCTCTCTCTCTCTCTCTCTCTCTCTCTCTCTCTCTCTTTCTCTCTGGCCGCAACAAGTCTCGACACACCTCCAGGCGCGTACGCAACGCGTATGTCCGCAAAAACGATTTACTCATTGGAGACGAGAGAGTGCAGTAGCCGGTCGACAAATCACGTAACGAGAAGTCCTACTCAACGACTCTTCAAACATTTTAACAAACGAGCTCGGAATAATGAATTTTACGTGACGTAATATCCCACGCAGTCTTGGAAAGAAACGCATCTTGGTACCGTCGCAAAATATACCGAACCCGCGTGCATAACGTTAGAAACGAAGAGGGAAGTGAATTTCGATTGACTTTTCAAGCCGAAACCAAATAATATAGACATCGAATAAAAAGAAAGTAAAAAAAACAATTAGGGAGCAAATAAAACTGCGACGAATAGAAAAATAACATTAAAAAGCGAATAAAGTGGAGGACACAATAAAATAAATGAACTATTTTTAAAAAAGAAAATAATGGAAAGAAAAATAACATTGAAAAAGATTGATAGTAAAAAAATGGTGAAAAAAATTGTTATGATTAAATATATTTAAGATACAATTTAAAAATATGAACAAAATTTAGTTAACAATAATTTTATTTTAATTGACATTACAAATAGTAAAAAAAAACACAAAAATGTTTGAATGAAATAAAAGTGAGCATTGAAAATCTGCCCGTCCCACAAAGTGTACCCGACCCTTTTTTCTTTCACCCATATTGAGCTTTTCAGCATCCTGTCAACATTTTTCGTCACATTAACAACGTTCGTGAAAAAAACTACAATAGAAATAAACATAAGATTGTAAATGAAATGAGAATAAAACAAAACTGCAATAAAAGTGGAAATAACATTATAAATAAAATGAAAATGAAGCAAAACTACAGAAAAAATGAAAATAACAATATCAATTAAAATAAACGAAGAAAAATAACAAAAAAGTAAATCAAAAGAGTAAAAGAAACAACTAAGATTCAATACGTTCAAAATATAATTTTAAAAAACGAAAAATTATAATTGACAGTACTTTTTTTTCAATTGAAAATAAATATAGTGAAAAACAAAATTTAATTTGAACAAAAGAAAAGTGAGAATTGAAAATCTGCTCGTCCCACAAAGTGTACCTGACCCTTTCCTTCTCATTAATTATTGAGTTGTTCAACATTCTCCGCCACTTTGACAACGTCCCTAAAGAAAATAATCACTTTATTTTTCGCAAACGAATTCTTCACGGAACATTTTACGTCACAAGGTATTTTTGACGTAAAATGCTATTGCCAATATTTCGTAATTTAATCCTCCCTACTCGATCGTCTCAATTATCGCAAGACCAAGATCACGCGAGTTCAATTACGAGCCAAGACATCGAAAAATAAAAAAGTACGAGGAACGCAATAATTTCATGTTATTAAGGTGGGAGCGTGAATAAGAAGGTCCGAAAAATCGTTTTTTTTTAAATTGCTTAAATGGATAGATAAACAATCCAAGAATATATTTACAATGTTACAGAGGCCAATTGTAAATATTTTCGAAGATACAAGGCCAAAAGCATAGAAGCGATTGATATTTGACATTGATATTTCCTCCTATTAAAAACTGTGAAGCGCGTTTTCTCCAGTTTTCATTTTCACGCTTTTTCCAAATTGGCGGGCGTGATAGCAAAAAACTAAACGACCTATTGAATCAAACCGAAGTTTATTTTCTTCAGTGTGAAAATCTCTTCTAAGGGAATTAAAAAAGTCGTTGAAAAAGTATTTTTAGATCATTTTTATAGCACGTATTTTTTATTCCATTAGCCTGAACGGTTAGGAATATTTTACACTTTACAGAATTGAAAAATTCCAAAAAAAAGGTACGATTTTTGGAAAGAACTTGTGAAAGTTCTAACTCTCGAACGAAGGTTCAGATCGCTTTGAAATTTTTACAACATATTCTCAGTATCATCACCTATCGCGTGAAGCACAGAAACAAACATTTCAATGACACATAAAAATATAAAAAATAAAACACCGACAGAAAATTGAGTAAAAAATTTTAAGTTTCGAATTTTGATTATAATAATTTTTTTTATAATATTGTTGGTTCACACTAAAGATACATTCATTATGCAATTATAAATATGTTCATTTTTTTCAGACACCCACATCGATGCCGAGAACTTTCACCATCAACGAGCGCGCAAAAAATATACATTGCTCTATTATGTTAAATCTCCGCCATTTTTTAAATATTTCTGATTTTTTTTTACATATACTTAACCATGTGCATAAATTATCTGTAAAAAAATGTTGTCAATATATGCGACATTTTTTTTAACCGCGTCTTGAAAAGCACCTTCGAAAATTGGCGAACTCACGTATATGAGGTCTTAATCTGCAGTCATTTATTGTTTCATGTTGAAATTTTTTTAATACATTTCAAATATACATGAAAAGATACCTCAATGTTTACCGGGCTCACTTGCTTTTTTCCCTTCTATAAAAATTTTAATTAAGGAGAGATATACACCTAGATGGTCGAGGTCGAGGATTCAGAAGCTATGAACATTCCGTCGACCGTAGAAGACCTACACTATGGGCCTGGTATCGATGATTCCATGCAAGGTGACAAATTTCATGATTTATTCATTCCCAAATTTTCAAACGCGTTTTTCTCAAAACCACGTTTTTCAAATCGGTACCCAAAATTTCTCGAGAACCAATGAACCGATTGCCTTGAGGTTTTTTGTGGTTATTCTATACACCATTATCTAGTACTTGTCATAGGATTTTTTTTCCGTTACTCAGTTTTTGTTTTATAGGCAAAATAATAACTAATTTTTGGCCCAAAAATCACTATTTATGTTCAAACGTCCGCCATTTTGTCATAAATCGATATTTTCAAAATCGGCTATGACAAGTACTAGATTATAGTATCTAATTTAATAATCTTTTTGGTTTTTTTTTTCAGATGATTTTTGAAGAAACGCCAGTGGGTACCGTATACGCAGATTTTTTTACGACGCTCCAAGGATCATACAATATCCTTGTATATTTTTGATATTTTTAAATAAAGAAAATTAAACATATTTTTGAATGTATATGCTTTTAGATAATTAAAACCCCAATCCGAAATTTCAAATAGTTTTCCTTGAAAAAATTCACAAAAATGACCTTTTTCCGGCTCCTAGGTGTATATCTCCCCTTAAGGTATTCGCAACGAAGTTTGCGTCCCGCGTGTTACAGTTGCGGTAAAATGTATGGGAAAATGTTTATCGCTCGTTCAGTGGCAAAAATTGATGCAATTTCCGAACCCGTATGCAGTGCACACGGTGAAAGTGCCTATTCTCGTGTGTGTGTGTGTGTATGCAGAAAAATAATGTATAACGAAGAGCGTTTCGCGCGATTACGTCAGTGCACAACCGTGCCGGAGTCTCGTGATTGCGATTGAGGAAAAGGGAGAAAAAAACATCCGTCAGGGAGTGAGAGGCGAAGAGAGCCTCGGGATGAAAATTCTACAAATTACCAAAGCAAGCCCCCCCCCCCCCCTCCGTAATTCGTTTTGTCATGTTTTACGTGTCATGGCGCGCGGGCGCTAAACCCGGAAGAATTTTGCACAACGTTCCCGTCACGAAGTCGCAAAAGTTCGCCAGTCACGCAGCCCCAAAACTCCGAAGATTTCGCCCACAGAACTCGTAATAATTCTCTCTTCTTTTTCACGATCTTTTCGTTTACGCAAATGCGAGAAAAAAAATCCGGACAAAAGAAAGGAGGCTCGATGAGCGATGGCGAAATTCGAGAAAAAAAAAGACTCGGACCGTTGAATATTCATCATGAGAAATCAACAATTCCACATCCTTTGCATCCGTGGTGCTGTTATTCGAAAGATGCAAAACGACAGCTGATTCGATGTTTCGAAAAAAAATTGCGTCAGAATTTTATCTCCAGGTCGAGGCCTAGAGTTTTTTAAGTCGCTTATTTAAAGATCGAGAATGCAAATCTGAAAAAAAAAACTTTATGTCAAATATTATAAATGAAGAAATAAAAATATGGAGAATTTTCGTTGCATTGCAACGATGCAAATTTCAAGACCATTTAAAACGAAAGCGCGCGAGACCTGGGCATGGACAAAATAAAAGAAACAACTAAAAATGTCTGAAAACGAAAAAAAAATATATTATTCTGAACCATGGAGTTTTCTGGAAAATTCCCTAGTTTAGTTTAATTTTCTTTTCTTCAATTTTTAGAAATCTTCATCTGATTTTTTTCTTATTAGTATTTTAAACGAAACAGCTAAAGATTTCTAAAAATGAAAAAAAAAGTTTAACCTAACTAGGGAGTTTCCTGGAAAACTCACTAGTTTAATTTTATTATTTATTGTTCGTTCGTTTTCAGACGTCTTTAGCCTTTTTTCTTACTATTTCAAACGGAACAGCTAAAGATTTCTAAAAATAAAACAAAATGTATAACCAAACTTTGGTTTAGTTTAAAATTATATTTTTTTGTTCGTTTTTACAAATCTCTTGCTGTTTCTTTTAGTATTCAAATTGTTTTAAAAATAATGATTTAAGACTTCTAAAAATGATTTTTTGAAAGTTTAGTATAGTTTGATATTTTTTTCGTTTTTAGAAATCTCTGGCTGTTTCTTTTATTTTTCTTATTATTTTAAAAGAAATGGCTAAAGACTTCTAAAAATATTTTTTTTTGTCATTTCTAGAAATCTTTAGTTGTTCCTTTTATTTTATGCCCGAGTCTCGTGCGCTTTCATCCAAAATGGCGTTGAAGTTTGCATCGTCGCAATGCAACGAAAATTCGTTTTATCCATTTTTATTTCCTCTATATTATATTATTTATATTATTTTCCCAAGAATTTTTTATTCAGATTAAAATTCTAAATCTCGAAATAAAAGACATAAAAAACGATTGACGGATTTTCGTATGGAAGATTAGTCGCGAGAAATGAGAGCAATTGAAGGTGATAATTTTCATTGCATTCCATCGATGCAAACTTCAATCTCATACTTGGTCGGTGCTTTCGATACGTCACGAATAAAGTGACGATGAAAAATCGGTAAATGTATCGAAGTGAGTGAGTGAGTGAGCGAGTGAGTGAGTGAGTGAGTGAGTGAGTGAGTGAGTGAGTGAGTGAGTGAGTGAGTGAGTGAGTAAGTGAATGAGTGAGTGAGTGAGTGAGTGAGTGAGTGAGTGAATGAGTGAGTGAGTGAGTGAGTGAGAGAGTGAGTGAGTGAGTGAGTGAGTGAGTGAGTGAGTGAGTGAGTGAGTGAGTGAGTAAGTGAATGAGTAAGTGAGTGAGTGAGTGAGTGAGTGAGTGAGTGAGTGAGTGAGTGAGTGAGTGAGTGAGTGAGTGAGTGAGTGAGTAAGTGAATGAGTAAGTGAGTGAGTGAGTGGGTGAGTGAGTGAGTGAGTGAGTGAGTGAGTGAGTGAATGAGTAAGTGAGTGAATGAGTAAGTGAGTGAGAGAGATTTGGATCGGTTAGCCACAGCTAATGTGGATTATGTATGTCGTCCTCCGTTCTTCGTGTCTCGATCATTCTTTTTTTCCCCAGCTGGGGCATCACGTTCGGGCCCCAGTGACCCGATGGCTCTTACACGGAACGTTCTCTTCGTCGAAGCAGCATATCGTGGAATGCAAGACCGTTTCTTTATCCTCTTGGCTTATATCGAGCCGTAACAACAGTATCGAAGTGGCCCATAAAGACAAGTGTGCCTTTGGCTTTGCGGGTACTGATAAAATCTCGAAAAGAGGGACGATTATCTAATTAATATTTATGATACATAAACTGTTCACCACGTAAAATATATCATTGAAATCTCGAAAAAAAAGTGTGACGTTGATGTTTGCATCGCTAAAAAGCAACTTAAACTTTCCTATTTTTTTTAACTTTCTGTATTTATGATGTCCAAGTTTGCATCGTTGGAATGCAACGAAATATTTTTTTACCCAATTTTCCAATTTCAAGATTCAAGTCATAAAAATCCCGCGATCATTTTGAGGCCCTTCATTTAGCGATCTACAAATCTACAAAATGTGATTTTCGATGCTAACCAAAGGAAGGAAGTAAAAAGAAACGCTGCATTCCAACGATACGAACTTCAAGCCCATCTGTATTTTTATTGTAATTAATTGGTTTCGGAGATTGAGGGTGGAGATCCTTGATGAGGATAGGAAACACCGTTTGAGTGATTTTTAGTAAAATCGGCGAAAGAAATATGGGAGCAATTGAAGATCAATGAACTTTCGTTGCATTCCAACGATGCGGACTTTAACATCATAAAGAGGCCGATTAGGATATATATATACCTATATATGTGTGTGCAATCGTCTTTTTTCGAGATCTCGATAATATACTGTACTTATGTGCTTGAGTTAAACATCGCGATCCAGTAATTTTATTTGGTAGACATTTAATTACTGACAGCGCAAACACACATGTGAATGTATATTTGTGGATGAATAAGCTTTTTTCACCAATGAGACGAGGCAAAAAAAAGACGAGTGACTATGATTGCGCTGTACAAATTGAAATTGCTACTCGCGACGATGAGGATTTGAGTACTTTTAATTTTTTTTTCGTCGTGTTTTTTTACGTTTCAAAAATGGTTCTAGATTGATGAAGATGTTCTGGGTGCTTGAACAATTATATAATTATAATAAAAACTTTGTAATTAAAATATATGTTATAATTATATCAACAATTATATAATTATATAGTTTATAATTTTCCAACTGTATAATTTGTTACCATATAGGTATATAATTATTTAATTGTATAATTTTAGTATGCGTAAATACGTATAGAGTCGTAACATCGACGATAAAAAAGACAGTAAGCAATATTTTTCTAATACATTTTATTGTAGTTATATAATTATAATATAAGTTATGATTTTTTTTATGTTTAATAATAAGAAGCTCTGTAAAGGAAGAAAGAAAGAAAGAAAGGAGGAAATGTAAAAAGCTCGCAAGGGTGCACACGAAATAAAAGAAGTTCATCTATCTATAAGTTATGATTATAATAAAAATCATATAATGATAAAACTTATAATTTCTCAACTATATAATATATAATTATACAATTATAAATATATTTGAAAACATATTTCTCATGGTTTATAATGTTTTATAGTGATATAATTACATAGTTATATAATTAAAATATAAGTGATGGTCATAATAAAAACTATACAATTATAAATTGGAAAAATATTTCTGATCGGGTTTTTTATCGACAATGTTATGGTATTAAGGTGGCCAGAGTAATGACCTCCCTACGTATTCACCACATACTAAAATTGCCTAAAATTCCAAAAGAAATAAAGAACATCTATTGGAACACCAATAGGAACCAATTAAAACCAAGTGTAACTTTTTTTTAGTTCGTTCGGGTTTGATCATATTTTTGGTCACTCAGGAAAAGAAAATTCTCACGTCATGTAAACTTGATTATTCGTAAATAAATATTTTCGCCTACCAATCGTTTGTCAAATTGATTTTATAATTGTGAATGATATTAATTATTCTTAGATTTTCCTCGAGGTTTAGTGTTATGTTTCATAGGTTTTTTTTAATTCGAGATCATAATTACTGTTAACGGGATTATAGAGATCGTTCGCGAGATCAATTATTATCACCGAGATTACTGGATCTTGACGGAACAAATGATCATCAGCGTGATTAATGATTATTATAGAGATTATAATTCCCGGTCGTAACGAAGGCAAGGCGCGTTTCTAATTTATAAATAGCACAAATTGGGATATCGCGTCGATCAGTTACCATGCGAGAGCCTACTCGGTTTCGGCTATATTCATTCGACAAATCGCCTCGGCTTATTGGCCATTTCTTTCTCTCCCCGGTCAATTTTTATTGGCCCACATAGTCTTTTTAGGCGCGGTTGTATCGCGGACTCGTTTCCTGACAACGGTACATCTGTTACGAGGCTCTCCTTTTTCCCTACCGCGCGCCGATGGTCAACGCATTAATATTTATTTATTTTTAGGTATTTATTATTTTTTTTACTTTTGACACGTTCGTAGATGCGCGCGTCGATTTATCCGCGGAAAAACTTTTGTACACTGTGCGATACGTGTAGATCGATTTAGGTTCGCTCATTAATTGAGGGGTTATGGTTAGTTGTAAAAATCGAATAATCACTTTTTTCGAAATTCATTTATTTTGACAGTATATCAGCTTATAAATGTTCCCTGAAAACTTCGAAGTGATCGGATCAAAATTGACGCTTTGAAATTGAACTTTAAAGGCTTTTTTCCCGAAAGTACGTTTTCAAAGTCGGTTAACAAAATATCTCAAAAACTACGGCATCGATATTTCTGAAATTTTTCGTTTTTGTAGATGTGTAGATATAGTATTTGATCGAAAGATTTTTTCAATGTATACTTTCGATTTAAGTAACGAAAAATGCCAATTTTTTTTCGAAAAAATCAAAACTCACTTTGAACACGCGCCATTTTTTTAAATTTGATATTTTGGAAATTCCTTCGATTTAAGCATACGATAAACTAATATACTAACAAAATCTGTTTGATTTTTTGATATTAGATAGCCTGGTTCGGAAGATTTTTTTTTCAATTTTGATATTTTGGAAATTCCTTTGATTAAGCAGAGAGTAAAGTAAGATACTAACGAAATCTGTTGGATTTTTTTATATTAGATAGTTTTTTATATTTTTTATATTAGATATTTTAGATATATAGAAAGATTTTATATTTTTATATTAGATATTTTTAGATATATAGATAGATTTTATATTTTTATATTTTTTATACTAGATAGTTATATTAGATAGTTTTTTATGTTAGATAGCTTCTCGCACATCGCCTGTGAATAGATTATAATTTTAAAATTTACACAAAAAAATTACAGAGTGTTCTTCAGATGATACTTTTTGAAATACCTCATTTTTAAAGAAATTCATCATCACGATTTTCCAAAGAAAAAAGTCACAAAAATAAGCTGTTTTCGGCTATTACAAGTGGGCATAACTCGTTAAGGGGTTACGTGGGTTTGAAAACGTCAAAAAATCCATTTTTTAATTTTATTATCTAATGGTACAATATGTCTAGAATATTCTCCCAAAGTTTTAAGTCAATCGGAGTAAAAGTCTAGGAGAGAGAGCCTTTGGGATTTCCCCCCGTTGGGAAAGACGTCACGGGAGTGACGCAGGTAAATCATTATTTTTGAAGTCGGTGGACACGATTTCTCAAAAACTAATTAAAATTTTTACAAGCCTTTACGTAGTGTAAATTGTACCAAAAATTGAACTATTTTGCATACAACTCTGCCAAAAATTCAAATTTCAATTTTTTCAAAATCCTACGTTCAATCACGAGCTATCTACTTACAGAAAAAAAATGGTTTGTTAATTTCAACCAGGTCCCACCGGCTGAATTTCCCAAATTATTGGATGAATTTTCTTTTAAATATTGTTGAAATGTTGCTCTTTAAATAAAATAATTTAAATATTATATATATTTTTTTCAATAGCGAAAATATGCTTTTTGGCATCGAAACCCACGTAACCCCTTGACGTACGCGTAGCCTTTCGACATTGACGCGGATTTATTCGCAAGGATCTGGCGGAGCAAACGATCTCGACCCAAAGTCCGCGTTCTTCATTTCTTCAATTTCTTTTTGTCCTTTTAACTCCGTGCAACGGTTTCCTTTGGTAATTGTTTACCAAAATAGTTCCGGAGGGCCGAGAGGTGGACTCTGCTTTAATTTCTCTGCTCCATATTTCTCCGTGGAATTTAACGACAGGCGCATCTTTGTGAACAAAAAAAGACACTCCAGCTTTCTCCACTCGACGCTCGTCCTTTTAATTACGAGAGCGAACGAACTTTTGCTTGCTTCTACAAATCGAATCGTTAATTTTTCGCGGTGTGAAGGAATTCCTTAAGGGGCCTGCGTGGGCTCACAGTTTCGAAATATATATTTCTTCATTGTTTAGTTTCATAGCCGAGGATTTTTATTTCGATTTGCAACAAAGATTTTTGCAAAAAAATCCAAAAATTCAGCGAGCTGTGACGATTTTAGTGGAGGATCATTGAAAGCTTCGTAACCCGAACTTTTTGGCAAATTTGAGCTACGAAGAACACGGAACATTTTTTTTACCATCATTTGCAGAAATTAGCAGCCAAAATTTGCAGGATAAGATTTTGGAGAATGAAGAGAATGAAGAAATAAAAAAATGCAAAAGAATTTTCGTTGCATTTCGATGATGCAAACTTCAACATCGTGAAATTCAATTCGTTGCTAATTTGGTGCAATTCAATTATGCAAACTTCAATATTATTAAAATGCAACGAGAATTATTTTTTTTTAATATTTCCATTTATGTTTTCTATACCATTTTTAATCTATTTTTAATTTATATCCTTGAAATGCAACGAAATATTCGTTCATTGGACTTCCCTAATTCGTTCCGACAGATTCAAGCTATGAAAATCCCGCGATCATTTTGTAGGCTCATCATTTAGCGATCTACACCCCAAATTTACAAAATATGATTTTCGATACTAATAAAAATAAGGGAGCAAAAAAATTGTTTTATTCCAACGATGCAATCTTTAAGCCCGTACTTCAACATCGTTTTTCTCGAAAGGTGGAGATTCTCTCGGTGTAGGTCGTATCTCAAAATCTAGGCGTCCGATTCACTTCAAATTCGTTCAGAGCATAGTTTATAACATTTTGCATCGTAAGACCCGATGATTTTTTCATACGCTTATCCATTTTTAATAACGAATTATTAAAGTAGTTTATTTTTGCCAAAAAATGACCTTTTTTTCTACACCTGGTCATTTTCGAAATTTTCACAATTTCAAAAAAGTTTCCGGCAAAATTTTATTATTATACTAAAAGTAATTTTTGTTATTTTTCAGTTCATATGACCCTAGTTGCCAGAACCACCTGCACCGATTGCCCATGCAGCAGGTTCGCATTTTCCTCAAGGCCTTACGCCACTTTAGAGGCCAAAAAAGGGCACATATTGTGATTTTTTTCAGCGAAACCATAAAATAAATCGAAATGACAAAATAGGGGTTTTGTTATACACGTAATTGACTATGCAAAATAATTTTTTCACAGCGATCCAAGTCAAAATGGCGACTGTGCAACATTATTCCGACGACGCCTTTATTTTTGGAAGGTCAACGGCCGGACCAACAGATCCCATAATTTTTTAGTTACGATGAGACACTAAAGTTTTCTTCGATTATATATAAGAATAGCTATAGACGTACGTAGGATTTTTTTGATATATTGTTTTTTGTCAAAATAGTGCATTTCTAAAACAAAAAGTATAAAACGCCATGAGAAAATCGTCAGAAAATTGTTTATAAAAAAGAAACTGTGCAATATCATTTTTTAAATCCTACGTAGTGCCTTAGAAACTGTAATTCTAAATATACAGTTAAAATTTCGAGTGAATCGGTTGAAATTTGTTTGAGTTATGAGTCCGGCCGAATTGAAAAATGTAGTTTTGAGATAAACGCGTTTAAGGGGTTACCCCACTTGCGATTTTGAAAAAATCGATTTTTTTTATTGCATTTTTTTTAAGTATAAGTATCCGGGCCCATACTTCTGTATGGGCCCGGAATAGATGACTCTATGTAAGTTTACAAAAAAAATATTTTCTTCGTGTAAACTGAAATTGAAACTTCAAACGCGTTTTTCTCAAAATGGCATTTCTGAAGTCGGTGACCAAGATTACTCGAACACTAATGAACCGATCTTCTTGAAATTTTGCAGGCTTATTTAATACATAAAAATGTAGTCTTTAATCGTTCGATTTTTTTTTCGAAAAAAATGGCCGTTTTATAGCCAAAAAACGGCCGTTTTTTTTTCGTTAAAATCGAACAATTAACTTTGACTGGCCGCCATTTTGTGAAAAATGAATATTTTTTAAAATCCTTCGATTAAAGACTAGTTTATACTTATATTTGACTAAATCCATCCGCATTTTTTTTCAGATGATCCACTTCGCCGCAATGTTGGTCACCGCAAACCGTGTATATAAAAACATTATTTCATTGACGGCCATTTGCCACTAAACAATGTAATATTTTCAATAAAGAAATTACTAAAAGTTCTTCAAGATGTGTTCTTTAAGATGGTATATTGATCGATTAAAAAAGTTTTGTAGTTTTCTTTAAAAAAATTCATGAAAAAGGCCTTTTTTTGCGCTACAAGTGGGGGTACGCCTTAAAGTTGGTAGAAAGTCACATGAATATCGTTTCAACACCTTTAATCTTCAACAATCTTCGAAAATCGAGTACTTCGAGACTTTTCACACCCATAATCTTTTGGAATATAATTGCATAGGTACTAAGGTACCTTTAAAAAATCGATTTTTGGAAAATCCTGTTTTCCAAAAATCTTTATTAATATATCTCAATTAAAAAACCCAAACTTGGCAAAACCATGTACTAAATGTGTGTAAAATTCCCACCTCGTCGTCCCGATACTCCCATCAGAAAAAATTATCAAACATCGACCTGTTTTTTCACTCCCATTATGCAGTCCCGTTGAATATTAAAAAGAACTCTTCCTTCTCAATTTCCGAAAATTTACGACTCCCGGAGGATCATAAGCACCATAAATGTGTCGAAAATTTACGCTAATGATTCTCTACCGTGTTCCCGAGAAAATATATCGATCTCCCTTCACCCTGCACCTTACGACTTTATTAACCTCTTCGTCGTCAAAAGTCCGTGTTCACAGCAGCACTTTTACACGCAAATTATCATCTCGCTCATTTTTATGCAACCAAATCTGAATTCCACAATACTCTTCGGCAATTTGTGCCTTTGACTGGCAATGTGTGTGGATACCTACGCGAGGCATTCTCAAAATCGAGAACACCGACGGTAAAAACGTTATGGCCCGGAGGCGACAAGAGGACGGGGCAAGTTGTACGCCCGCGTACAGACGTATACAGGGAAAGGTGATTTTGAAGACATTCGACTTCAAGGACCGTCCCCACATTAGCCAATTGCTCCCATACTCAACATTAAGCAAACCCCAACGTTCTCAAAATCACATTCACATAACTGTTATCGTATTTGTGTAAATGTTATTTCGAGGACTGTCCTCAAAACAGCCAGATGTCCTGATAGTCGACGTTACATAGACATACCGGCTTCGAAATATTGCGAAGACGTTATGTTTATGTGACGTTGACTATGAGGACATCTGGCTGTTTTGAGGACGGTCCTTGAAATAACATTTCTATAAATACGCTTACATTTATGCTAATATAGATATAGCGCGCGCGCGTGTGTGTGTATATCTACATTCATACAAATATTGTTTTAAGAACCGTCCTCAAAACAGCCAGATGATCTGATAGTCAACGTTACATAGATATAACGGCTTCGAAATATTGCGAAGACGTTATATTTATATAACGATGAGTATGAGGACATCTGGCTGTTTTGAGGACAGTCCTTGAAATAGCATTTATATATATATATCTACATTTATGTTATTTTAAGAACCGTCCTCAAAACAGCCAGATGACCTGATAGTCAACGTTACATGGATATAACGACTTGGAAATATTGCGAAGATGTTATGTTTATGTAACGGTGACTATAAGGACATCTGGCTGTTTTGAGGACAGTCCTTGAAATAACATTTATTTAAATACGCTTACATTTATGCTAATATAGATATAGCGCGTACGTGTATATATATATATATATATATATATATATATATATATATATATATATATATATATATATATATATATATATATATGAATGGTATTTTAAGACCCGTCCTCAAAACAGCCAGCTGTCCTGATAGTCAACTTTACATAAATATAACGGCTTCGCAATATTTTGTAGCGTGTATGTATGTATGTATGTATGTATGTATATATATATATATTTGACCGGCGTGGCGAAAAGACCGGGCACCCACATACACATGCATATCTTTAATATCGAGACTATTAAACCGTTACGGGAAAACGTTAAAATATCTCGAATCAAATCTCTCCTCCGCAATATTACTCGCCAGACATCCCCATGCGATGTGTCTTCCTACTGATCGTTTTTTTTTCTCAATATTATACTCTTTTTTTTCGAAGCCGATAAAACGAGAAGAATCCCAATCGAATGAAATTCCTCGATCGACACGGCGCGGGCACGATGGCATTGCTCGTATTTATTATATAGAGCGAATTCTCGGATCTCGAAGCTGGTCTTGCGAGGACGCTGAGAGGCCGGATGCATGCGAGGAACCGTGCCACGTTTCTTGCACCTTTTTCTATCTCTCTCTCCCTCTCACTATCTCGCTTGCTCTCCCACTTTTGATGGCTCGATCGACACAAAAGTCGATGAGACGTATACGCGTGTGAAACGTGTTTTACGGCGATCATGACAATTGTCGTACGAAACTCATTTGTGAGAATCGGGCGGAATCACCGCGCGACGTTTTTGTTGCACGCGGAGTACAGGGTGGCGCGAAAAGTGACGTCCGAAAGGAAAACCTGAATGTCTTGTATCAATACTGATAGGAATCAGCTTCATTTGTGTTTTACGATATTTTTTAATTTTTGAAAAGTGAGCATTTTTTCGATTTGTGCGGCATAGTTTTTTTAACTCTTTTGTGTAAATTGTAGACTAGTATCAGTATTTTTTGATCGTGCTGAAGTTTGCATCGTTGGAACGCAACTAAAATTCTTCGGGATTTTTTCATGTCTATTTTTATTATTACCTGGAATCTTTTTTTTTCCACGTTTCGGTTGTTAACTTTTAATGACGGAGTGAAAAAAATGGTTTTGTGATTTTCGTAACCTGAATGGGACATAAAAAATACGATATGACGAAAAAAAATAAAAATTCCCGTTGCATTCCAATGATGCAACGAGGTTTTTTCTCTCTAGTGTATGCACGTTTTCTCTTAAAAGTATTTCGCAGCAATTGGGAGTCGTTTAGTCTAGAATAAGTATTTTTTACGGTGCTGAAGTTTGCATCACTAGAACGCAATCAAAACTCTTTCCGATTTTTTCATTTCTTTATTTTTATTATTACCCATAATCTTTCTTTTCCCTGCTTTGGTTAATCATTTTTAATAAGAAAGATAAAAAATGGTCGATTTTCGTAACCCAAATCTGCCACGAGAAATACAGCAACACAAAAAAAGATTTCACTGCATTCTAACAATGCGAACATCAATACCTTTTTTTTATGGTGTTGACGTTTGCATCGTTGGAACGCAACGAAAATTAATTCTTCTATATCACCAAAGCACTTTTTTAGTGTATTTGCGCTACAAAAGCACCCAAACATTTTTCAAGATCCTTATTAAAAATCTACAACGTAAATTGGCAAAAAATATTTTCGGTAATGATGAGAATAAAAGAAGAGAACATTTTCTTGCCAATTTACGTTGTAGATTTTTAATGAGGATCTTGAAAAATGTTTGACTGCTTTTTCAAGATCCTTATTAAAAATCTACAACGTCAATTGGCAATGAAATATTTTCGTTAATAATGAGAACAATAGAAAAGAAAAGAATTTTCGTTGAATTTCGACGATGCAAACTTCAACACCGTTTTCTTAATCATCTGAACTTTAGTCATTGATTCTCTGCAATCAATTTTTCGAACCTTTAATTAAAACCTAAGGCATCAACGTTAGTGTTCGGCTGGTCTCGTATTTCTTGCTCAACAGTGCACTTGATAACAAAAGCACAAGTAAAATAAATCGTGAGGAAAGTACATATACAAAAGAGAAAAATAAAAAAATGCTTTTTTCTCTAAAAGTAAAGAGATCGTAGAACATGGATGGGGGTGATTTGGAAGGTATTGATACGAGGCATCTCAATTTGCTTCTGGGCGTCATTTTTCGGGCCACCCTGTACGCACACACACACATATACAGGGTGTCCTAGAACTGGATGCGTTCCCTGAAATGGGGGGTTGGGGGTGAAATTCTGAGTCGATTGATATAAGCATGTGTGGGTCTCAGATCAACCCCTGAATTATTATTCATTTTTAAAGGCGAGCCAATCCGGTGCGCCTGCCTTTAAACATCGGTCGCACCTGATTGGCTCGCCTTTAAAAATGAATAATAATTCAGGGGTTGATCTGAGACCCACACATGCTTATATCAATCGACTCAGAATTTCACCCCCAACTCCTCATTTCACCCTATATATATATATATATATATATATATATATATATATATATATATATATATATATATATATGCGTGTGCACAGCAAGAGACGAATCGCAGACATACGCGACGCGCGTCCTTTATACCGCGACGCTTTCGAAGCGGAGAATCTTGCGGCCATAGCCACCTTTTGTATATAAACGCGTATATGAACCGTTACCTGGCCGGCTTTACACTGTTCCCTCCGGGCGCCCGCGCGCACGGAGAGTTTCGAGATCGGCCATACACGCTCGTCGTGTCAACTTCTCCTTTATAGGTTCGTAAGATACACGAGGAGGAAGTTTATAGACGATAAGTGCGTCCGTGTGTTGGCGCGCGACCACACGAGGGATCAACATGATTGTTTTTTTTTGCCGCGTACGCGTAGATGCACGCGAGCGTGCTCGACGCACGTTTCGCGCGATTCAAATTCAATTCTTCGTCGGACGTGCGCATGAAAAATTGAGTACAAATTGGCGCGAGATATTGGTCGTGGGAAGGAAACAGGGTTTCTCCGATGTATGCGTTTTTTCTTCTTCTTCTTCACTAACTGGTGTGCGATCATTTTTATGAATACGTGCAACAGAGAAAAAATAAGCGTTCGTATTTCATACTTGTATATTGAAGTATGGGATTTTGTATTATTCGTGATTGTTCAATTTGAATACTGTAAGGTTGAGGTTTTTTTATTTTATTTTTTATATTATATAGCAAGCGAGCTGTAATGATAATATGCATAGTAATTAGGTGTATTAATTACGTGTAATAATGTATTAATTACGTGTAATAATAATAACGTGAATTAATTACGTGTTCAATGCATTTTCATTAATATTGCTCGTGCTTTTACTATTGTTGCTATTCGTTTACACACTCATTCATTAATAACAATAACTATTCTTATGAATAATGATGATAATAATAATTATTATTATTATTATTAGATTGGTGTTTGATTAATATTCATAAAAATAATAATAATAATAATGCTAAGAAAAATAGTAATTATTCTTATTATGGATGAATTAGTGTATA
The DNA here is from genome assembly GCA_944452715.1 of Ophion slaviceki. Classification (NCBI taxonomy): domain Eukaryota; kingdom Metazoa; phylum Arthropoda; class Insecta; order Hymenoptera; family Ichneumonidae; genus Ophion; species Ophion slaviceki. The sequence goes on from OX101791.1 coordinate 35,869,385, forward strand.
AAAGAACAATGATAATAGCAATAGTAATAGTAGTAACAATAGATGTATAAAAAACGGATAGTGATAATAGTAAACGCGCGAATAATATTAAAAATAGTGGATAATCAACCAAGAATGTAAATAAAAATACCTGGAACACGTAATTATAGTAACGAAAAATAAATAATTATAATAATTATGGGGAAAAATTATAATAACGATGACGACTAAAAAACGAATAAAAAATTCAACGCATAGTAATAATGCCAAAAATAATAATAAACAAGCAAATGTTGACCGTAATGAATGAGCGAATAACATTAAAAATAAGAAATCAACGAATAATAATAAAAATTCATCGACCGTCTTATTTATTTGCACTCTCGAGCCTTGTTTTTTCATCTTTTTTTTTTCAAATTGAATTTTTCGCATCTCCAACATCGAATTTTTTTCATATCTCGATTCTGGTATTTCTCGTAACTTTAGAATCCACGCGCCAAAGTGCATCGCCCTCGCGGTTCGCAAGGAACACAATTACCGCATGATAATTGTCGGCTTGGATCGGGGCAGCCATGCGACTTTTTTTTTATTTTTCTTCTTCGATATCGCACCGTATAACTTCTCCGATTAACGTTTGACGCTTGACAATGACAATTCAACGTGTATTCGTATTTTCGTGTGCGCGCGCGCCCGACGTTCAGCAATCGGCGTAACATCCGTCGACTCGGATAACCAATGAAATTAAAAAAACAATATCGAAGCGCGGAGACGATAATTTCTGTCGCGTGTAAAGAACTCGCGCCTAGTTTCCTCGTGTGTTGCCTCGCGAAACATCGAAGACTGCTCGAAAAATGGATGGAATAGCCGTGTCCAGACTGGCCGAGGCAAGCACCGAGGCAAGCACCGAGGCAAGCACCGAGGCAGTGCGCGCGGCACCGCCTCGCACTATGCGAACGTGCCTCGCTCGCATCGTTTGCGTGGATTGCCGCGCTCGAAGCATACGTACCGAGGCTGCCTCGCGAGGCAGCTCGGCCAGTCCGGACAGGGCTAATCGCGAGCTCGCCTCGTTGTTATCCAATAATAAACGAGAAATCTTCGATCACACGGATTGAAGGTAAACTTATAATTACAAGGATAGAACTGCTAGTAAAGCTTTAAGGGGGGAGATACCTTTAGGCGAGGGAAAAATTTGCTGATTTTCATAATTTTTTTTAAAGGATAGACTTCTTACCCATTTTTGAGATTTAGGGTATGCTGTATTACTATTTTCGGCTGATGCATGTCATTTTTAAAAATTGTTGATCTTAAAAATGGCGGAGATATGGCGCGGTCTTCTAAACTGCATTTTCAATACTGGCGTGACGTGTAGCTAAAAAACCGATCGACCTATTCTGATGAAATTTAGTGTAAATCTTTTTAATCTTATTCTCTAAAATATGAACCTAAATATTTATGAAAATTTTAAAAAAGGATTTTTTATTGCAAAATATAGCCTTTTTTCGGAAAATTCCATCTTTTTGTTTTAAAGCGTACCATTTCAGCGGTTTTCAACATTTCTCACTTTTTCTTGGTTCATATTCTGCGTATGAGTGTTAACGAAAGGAAACTCTTCGTAGGTTATTTTCAGATTAATCCCGACCACGCTACGTGTCACGCCGTCTGACAAAATCCGCCACAATCCGTTTAGAAGACCGTGCCGAAAACTCCGCCATTTTTAAAGATGAATAAATTTTAAAAATACCATGTAACAGCTAAAAAGTATTTTTTACAACGATATCTATCCCAGTCGTCTGCGTCTTAAGGGTGTTTACAGAAATGGTCGTTTTCCGGAGGACACGTCTCCATTTTTTGTTTTTGCGATTTTCTCGTACGGGAATCCGTAATAATTATTAAAAATTGTGGAATTATTCGAGACAAGAAACAGCAAATAAATATGGGAATGCACAGGAGCGAAATTAGTTGACGTTTTTTAATTGGCTGAATTAAAAAATTGTGCAAAGTTCCGCTTTGGGAAATGCGGTAATTACAATCGTGAATTTAAAAGGAAAGAATTACAAATGTTGCCTATATACAGTAGTAGAATTAATTGCGGGCACTACAAATTTTTAAAAATTTCGCATTTCTTGATCATTTTTACTTTATAAACATTTATATTTTATATTCATATCAAAGTAGGTTTATCGAGGCAAATATTGAGTAGAAACATTATTTATTAAAATAAAAACATTACAGTATCATTTAGACGTAGCAAAATATACATTTTCTGCGTGAATATTAAAGAAAAGCTAATTTCTATTGAAAGTGTCCAGAATGAATTCCACTTGTATATGTTTATGAACACACGAACACATATGTAATATAAAAATGCGTGATTAAATGTAATATCTGTTACACACTTTTGAATTATACATATAAATATTATATATGTATATCATTCAAAAATCGAATATTTATGTATATAATAAAAGTGTTCTTCATATACACTCATTTTCAGAACATTTGGTAAAAAAAAATCGTTTCAGCGAGCAAGGATCGTGATTTTAATATTTTTCCTCAATAATTGATAAAGTAATATCTATAATCGAAAATTACTATATATACATATATATATATATATATATATATATATATATATATATATATATATATATATAAATGTATAATAGTCGTTTTTATCGATTTATAGTAAATCGAATAATAGTTATTATTATTATGTATAAAATTACTATTATTACATATGTATATATATACATATATATATATATATATATCTTTCAGTATCCTAATTGACCTTGATTGAGTATCTTAATTAATTATTGATATTTATCTGTAGAATTTAGCAGCTATAATTGGATATACACACAAATTATAGTTTTATAGACGATATAGGTTTATTGACGATAAATTAAGTCCTGTACATATATAGTTTTATATAGAATTTATACATACATACATACATACGATTAACGTTTAAAAAATCCGAAAAATTCACGAATTTTTTTGACCATTTTTGAATAACCAAAATTATTTATTTAAAAATGGTCAAAAAAATTCATTATGGGTATCAAAATATTTAAGTAGCCGCCGGAAGTAAGCGGTTCTTGAATTTTCCGGATTTGTTTTAACGTTAATCGCTCAGAAAGCACAGCAAAAATCATACTTCCACTGGGGGTGGTAGCTTGAAAATTTTTACATATAATCACGCATTTTTGGGACTTTTTTCAGATTTTTAAATCGGGGAGCTTTTTTCGGAGAAATTTTTTTTTTTTTGACTAAGGATTGTTTCGAAAAATGTTTAAAAAATCAGGGTGTCTTTTAGAGTCAATGGAACCGGATAAAAAAAATAATCGAATTGGAAGAAGTGCACCGGATTCACGTGGAATACCTCAAATATATATATATATATATATATATATATATGAGTGCTGCATAAGATTATATATATTAATTACATAAAACACTAAATCAATATAGGGTTGCTGTTTGCATCGTTGGAATGCAACGAAAATGCTTTTTAATTTCTTATTTTCATTATCCAAAATCATATGCTGTAGATTTATTGTAGATCGCTAAATAAGAATCCTAAAATAGGTTTGCGTGATTTTCGAGCTTAAATTTGCAAAAAGAAATTGCGAAGTAAATGATAAAATCATTTTCGCTACATGCCAACGACGCAAACTTCAGCGTCATAAATCAATTGATTGCTGTTACATATCTAATAGCACTTGATTTGTCGCCATACCCAATAATTGCTGCTAATTGTTACGCGTATTTCGTTAGTGAAGGTTCGATTTGGAAAATAAAAATAAAATAATATTCATACCAAGTCCCTTGCAGATGCGATTTTTTTTTCTTTTACGAGATGTGCTTCATATTTGCGACGTTAATAGGACGAATCAATTGCATCAACGAATAACAGGAAGTTGCGAAACTTACGAATTTGTGATGACCGCGAAGAAGTTGGAGAGACGACGGTGCGCGAGTCGTTCACCTCGCGATGAGAATTCTTACGGGACGATGAGATCGGAGGTGAGACTCGGTCGGTCGGTCGGCGCTTTCGGGATGGGATATGTCTTACGAGCGAGAATCACAAAGTTGGAATGAACTGACGGGCGCGATCGCGATGGGCCAGTATATAGCGTCGCGGCCCACATTCCCCGCGATGCTACGAGTAACCTAAATTTCCCCCACTCCCGGTCACCCACCCGGGGGATAGCGAGAGAGAGAGAGAGAGAGAGAGAGAGAGAGAGAGAGAGAGAGAGAGAGAGAGAGAGAGAGAGAGAGAGAGAGAGAGACCGCGTCCACCTGTGTCGCGGGTCTCCCTACTCGGGGACAACAACCGTATCGTCATCATTATCACCATCTTCGAACGTACGCGGCTTTTTGTCCCCAAATGAATTCTCCGACACGCTCATCCCAGCCGGACACCTTGCCGCAATTTTCCACTTTTATTTTATTTTTCTCTCCGGTCTGGATTGTTCGCGCAATCGCAAACGCATCAGGCCAAATTGCACGGATGGGGCTCAGACGCGATCTTCTTTCTTTTCTTTTTTTTTCGTCCCACGCATCGGCCATTACCGTTGTTTATAAGTCGCGCGAGGGAGAGTTTTGGTTTTGGACTGCTAAATGTCAACCTGCGAAAACCGCTTTCGCGTCGCGTTTCGCCGTAAACTCGGACGCAGCGGACCCTCAATGAGATGCTTTAGTACGACATGAGCATTTTTTTGGTTTTTAGGTGCGGTGGGATTTTAGAGGTTTTTATTTCATTTTTGGTACGGTATTTGGATTTTTTGAGTTTTGTGGGTGGTTTTTTAATTTTTTGTTGAATGAATTTTGGGATTTTTGGGTTCTTCGGAGTTTGAGGGGTGAGATGCAGTCAGAGGGGTGAAAAAACGAGCATTTTCAATTTTTTTTTATAGTAATTAAGTTTGTTTTACAAAAGTGGTTACACAGACTTTTTATGTTATATTTCAACTTGACTTGTACAAATTTTCAAAGACAAATATTAATTATTTATAAAAATATACGAAATAAGCATTTTTGGGTTTTTAGGTGCGGTAGAATTTTAGAGATCTTTGTTTCATTTTTGGTACGGTATTTGGATTTTTTGAGTTTTATGAATGGTTTTTTAATTTTTTGTTGAAAGAATTTTGGGATTTTTGGGTTCTTTCGGAGTTTGAGGGGTGAGATGCAGTCAGAGGGGTGAAAAAACGAGCATTTTCAATTTTTTTTATAGTAATTAAGTTTGTTGTGCAAAAGTGGTTACACAGACTTTTTATGTTATATTTCAAATTGACTTGTACACATTTTCAAAGAAAAATATTGATTATTTATAAAAATATACGAAATGAGCATTTTTTGGTTTTTAGGTACGGTAGGATTTTAGAGGTTTTTATTTCATTTTTGGTACGGTATTTGGATTTTCTGAGTTTTATGGGTGGTTTTTTAATTTTTTGTTGAAAGAATTTTGGGATTTTTGCATTTTTGGGTTCTTTCGGAGTTTTAGAGGTGAGATGCAGTCAGAGGGGTGAAAAAACGAGCATTTTCGATTTTTTTTATAGTAATTAAGTTTGTTGTACAAAAGTGGTTACACAGACTTTTTATGTTATATTTCAAATTGACTTGTACAAATTTTCAAAGAAAAATATTGATTATTTATAAAAATATACGAAATGAGCATTTTTTGGTTTTTAGGTACGGTAGGATTTTAGAGGTTTTTATTTCATTTTTGGTACGGTATTTGGATTTTCTGAGTTTTATGGGTGGTTTTTTAATTTTTTGTTGAAAGAATTTTGGGATTTTTGCATTTTTGGGTTCTTTCGGAGTTTTAGAGGTGAGATGCAGTCAGAGGGGTGAAAAAACGAGCATTTTCGATTTTTTTTATAGTAATTAAGTTTGTTGTGCAAAAGTGGTTACACAGACTTTTTATGTTATATTTCAAATTGACTTGTACAAATTTTCAAAGAAAAATATTGATTATTTATAAAAATATACGAAATGAGCATTTTTTGGTTTTTAGGTACGGTAGGATTTTAGAGGTTTTTATTTCATTTTTGGTACGGTATTTGAATTTTTTTGAGTTTTATGGATGGTTTTTTAATTTTTCGTTGAAAGAATTTTGGGATTTTTGCATTTTTGGGTTCTTTCGGAGTTTGAGGGGTGAGATGCAGTCAGAGGGGTGAAAAAACGAGCATTTTCAATTTTTTTTATAGTAATTAAGTTTGTTTTACAAAAGTGGTTACACAGACTTTTTATGTTATATTTCAAATTGACTTGTACAAATTTTCAAAGAAAAATATTGATTATTTATAAAAATATACGAAATGAGCATTCTTTTGGTTTTTAGGTGCGGTAGGATTTTAGAGGTTTTTATTTTATTTTTGGTACGGTATTTGGATTTTTTGAGTTTTATGGGTGGTTTTTAAATTTTTTGTTGAAAGAATTTTGGGATTTTTGCATTTTTGGGTTCGTTCGGAGTTTGAGGGGTGAGATGCAGTCAGAGGGGTGAAAAAACGAGCATTTTCAATTTTTTTTATAGTAATTAAGTTTGTTTTACAAAAGTGGTTACACAGACTTTTTATGTTATATTTCAAATTGACTTGTACAAATTTTCAAAGAAAAATATTGATTATTTATAAAAATATACGAAATGAGCATTTTTTGGTTTTTAGGTACGGCAGGATTTTAGAGGTTTTTATTTCATTTTTGGTACGGTATTTGAATTTTTTTGAGTTTTATGGATGGTTTTTTAATTTTTCGTTGAAAGAATTTTGGGATTTTTGCATTTTTGGGTTCTTTCGGAGTTTGAGGGGTGAGATGCAGTCAGAGGGGTGAAAAAACGAGCATTTTCAATTTTTTTTATAGTAATTAAGTTTGTTTTACAAAAGTGGTTACACAGACTTTTTATGTTATATTTCAAATTGACTTGTACAAATTTTCAAAGAAAAATATTGATTATTTATAAAAATATACGAAATGAGCATTCTTTTGGTTTTTAGGTGCGGTAGGATTTTAGAGGTTTTTATTTTATTTTTGGTACGGTATTTGGATTTTTTGAGTTTTATGGGTGGTTTTTAAATTTTTTGTTGAAAGAATTTTGGGATTTTTGCATTTTTGGGTTCTTTCGGAGTTTGAGGGGTGAGATGCAGTCAGAGGGGTGAAAAACAAGCATTTTCAATTTTTTTATAGTAATTAAGTTTGTTTTACAAAAGTGGTTACACAGACTTTTTATGTTATACTTCAACTTGACTTGTACACATTTTCAAAGAAAAATATTGATTATTTATAAAAATATACGAAATGACCATTCTTTTGGTTTTTAGGTGCGGTAGGATTTTAGAGGTTTTTATTTCATTTTTGGTACGGTATTTGGATTTTTTTGAGTTTTATGGATGGTTTTTTAATTTTTTGTTGAAAGAATTTTGGGATTTTTGCATTTTTGGGTTCTTTCGGAGTTTAAGGGGTGAGATGCAGTCAGAGGCGTAAAAGACGAGCATTAAATTTTATTTTTTTATAGTAATTAAGGTTGTTTTACAAAAGTGGTTACACAGACTTTTTATGTTATATTTCAACTTGACTTGTACAAATTTTCAAAGAAAAATATTGATTATTTATAAAAACATCGCCATCTTTGTCGGACGCCCTTCGGCATGTAGTGCTTTGCGGTGACCATCATAAAATTTTACTGGATCATCTCAAATAAAAAAACCAAAAAAAAATCATTAGTCTAATAATCAATCTAGTCCTTAATCGAAGCTTTTTTTTTAAATTAACAACTTGGCGGCTTCCGACAGATAACTTTCGATTTCCGACCAAAAAATCGCTCGTTTATTGTTTAAAAAAATAGAAATTTCCAACAAAAATGAAAATCTTTCGATTAAGGACTAGTTTTTAATGCTATCAATAAGCACACGAAATTTCATCAAAATCCATCGAGTGGTTTTTGAATTATAGTGGTCACCGACTTGAAAAACATAGTTTCGAGAATAATGCGTCTAAAGCTTTTCGATGTGGATACGGTATTATATGTTGGTAAAATTTTGAGCTCGATGGATGAAGCTAAACTTTATTTATGTATTTTGATCCGCTGAATCCGAATATCACAATTTTTTGCCGAAAAGTCGAGCATTCAATTGTTTATAGCCAATTGTTAAAACAATTTTTCAAAAAATTAAAATTTTTCGGGATGAATTATTATTTTTTAAACATTTTTGGAAATGTTAAAACGAAAGTATTCTTTATAAAATTTTTCTTTATTTAAAAGTTCATAGTTTTTGAGTAATAAATTTTTGAAAATTTCTGAAAGAGTTTTCCAATTTTACACTTGTTTTATGTATAGAAATACTAATTAAAAAATTACTTACATCGAATCATCAATTCGTGGCCCATACAATAGGGCTTCTGCCGATGTGGAAGCTTCCAAAATATCAATTTGTTGTGGTCTTCGAAGCATTATGCCTTCCCGGGTATTATCGTTTGCGCGTTTGTCAGCCGTTACCTGCCATGGGGACCCGATGCCCCTTCACTAATTGTGGGATATCGCGGAAACAGATTCATCGGCAGATTCATCGGATTGACTTGAAATTTGTAGGGAATATTTTCGAAAAATCATACTTCAAGAGAATGTAAAAAAAAACGATTTTTTGGAAATCTGACTGCATCCCACGCCTTAAGAATGGGTATTGGAGTTCTGTGAATTTTCGAAACAATTCTGGATAATTTGCGAATTTTTGGAAGAGCTTCTCGATTTTTAGGACGATTTTTGCTATTTTCTCTATTTTGAGAATGTTTTTGAGAGTTATGTAAACTTTGAAAGGGTTTTTCGATCTTTCGAATTTTCACGACGATTTTCGATATTTTAGAAATAATTTTGAGAACATTGTGAATTTTCAGAAAGGTTTTCGATTTTTAAGGACGATTTTTGCGACTTTCTCAATTTTAAGAATGTTTTTGGGAGATTTTTTAAACTTTGAAAGGGTTTTCGATTTTTCGTATTTTCAGGATGATTTTTGAGATTTTCTCAATTTTAGGAACGATATTGGGGGTTTCCTGAATTTTCAAAAGTGTTTTAAGTTTTTTCGAATTTGCAAAAAGATTTTCTCAATTTTAGAAATAATGTTGGGGGTTTTCGCAATGTTCAGAAGGATTTTTCGATTTTACGAATTTTCAGGACGATTTTTGAAATTTTCTCAATTCTAGCCAATATTTTGAGGGCTTTTTTAATTTACAGAAAGGCTTCTCGATTTTTCGAATTATCAGGACGATTTTTGCCATTGTTCCAATTTAAAAAAAGTTTTTGGAAGCTTTGTTAATTTTCCGACGTTTTTCGATATTTCGAATTTTCACGAGGATTTTTGAACTTTTCTCAGTTTTAAAAATGATTTTGGGATCTTTCTAAAATTTTAGATCGTTCTTTAATTTTTCGAATTTTCAGGACAATTTTTCGTTTTTTGTCAATTTTGGAAATGATTTTTCGAATTTTCATAATTTTTGGGGCTGACTTTTGAGATTTTCTCCATTTGAGAACTGACTTCAGGTTTTGCTGAATTTTTAGAAGAGATTTTGGATGTTTCTGAATTTTTGGTATAATTGTTCCGATTATTTAAAAATTTTGTAATCATCAAGACTTTACAAACGATTTTTTTGGATTTTTCAAATATCCGTAATGATGTCGGCGATTTTTCTTGAAATTTTCGACACATATTTATTGCGAATAATAAATCGCTGCTGATTTACCTCTCACCAACGAGCACTTAACTAAATTAGTTCCAGGTATTTTTGCCTTACTAATTGCGAGTACTTTATACCGAAGGAATGAAGAATAGTACCTTTTTTCCCATGGTCGTGTATCCGCATTACCATTATCTTCCAGTTATTTCGCAATTCATCCGCCGCTCTGTCGCAAACGCACACACTATCGGCGAGTTGATCTGTTGCTCTTCACTTCTTTTTTATTACGATCTTTTTTCCTCTCGCGATAAACATACGCATCTTCCTCGGCTTCTTTTCTCTTTGTGTCCTTTGATTTGTGCGTTGCACGGATACGTGAAGACTGGCCATACCGGAGACGAGGACGGAAGTCGGCGCGCGAACTTGCACTCGTAACCTTGCTCACATTACACTCTTGCTCATTAAAATTTTCGACGTTCGCGTATCGCAATGTCCCATTTTTTTTTCTCGATCTATCAAATCTCGATTATTCTCAAGGCTCTGCACTATCTCTTGATTCTTTATTCCCTTTTTTCAGCAGCGATATTGCGCGGCGAGTAATCCGGATATTTCAAGGTGCAACTCTTCGTTCACTTTTCCTCGAGGGCTCTTAAGATTTACGGGAATATAATTATTGTTGAAAGTCACGAGAGCCCCATTGTTTCTCGATCGCGCGCGGACGTTTCCCCATTAGCGCGACTCTCGTTAGTTTCGTACTTCAGGATTGCGATACTGCGACCCACCGTTGAATGCCCGCGAATAGCAATGAAAAAAATACGTGAAAAGAATTCACGTGAGCCGCACAAAAGTGTCTCGATCTTCGAGCGATTAGGACATTGCTTTCGTAAATTGAAGAAATGATCACGGTACCACTCGAGACGAGCTTATTTACTGGAGTACGCTTTACAATTAGCGACAGAGCGCGTCACTTCCAGCAACGAGTGCACGTACCATCAATGGTTACTTACCGACTGACGTTAATTGACTTAAAACTCCAACGTATCGCACGGGATTGCTGCTTTTGCATTTCGCGAATCACTTTTTCTTCTTATTCGATTAATAACAGCGGGTCTTTGAAGAACCCTGTATTGATTCATAATCGACTGTATGTAACGACGCCCGCGGAGAATTCTCGAACTACGATCAGCTGATCGCTGCTTCTGCTTTCATCGGGTGATTTTTTTTATCGCGATCGTTTTGACAAGCAAATTTTTTCACGTATTGACAATTGAACAAAATTTGAAGCTTTACACATTCCACTTAGAGTGTAAAATCGTACAAAACTCAAATTCTCTTCACGATGGTGAGATTTATACGTTTTAATTAGCGCCCCGAAGATTCGGGGATCAAGAATGGGCGACTGCGCTTGTTTGACAGACCAACAAATCGATCCTCCGTTGATGAAAAGTAGCGTTCATCTAATTAAACATTTCCTTAATCTCCGATCAATCGTTCTGACAATCAATATTGCTCGATTATTGGCCCGTGTCGATGGCGTTTGAATTCCCACGTACAGATAACGCGTGAAAGAAATAACGATCGGAAAGTGAGGTTATGTTATCGAAAAGTGAGGTTATGTTACCGAATAGTGAGGTTATGCTATCAAAAAGTGAGGTTATGTTATCGAAAAGTGAAGTTGTTACAGACAAGTGAGGTTATATTGATGAAAAGTGAGGTTATGCTATCAAAAAGCCAGGTTATGTTATCGAAAAGTGAGGTTATGCTATCGAAAAGTGAGGTTATGTTAAGAAAAAGTGAGGTTATGCTAACGAAAGGTGAGGTTATCTTATCGAAAAGTGAGGTTACGTTGTCGAAAAGTGAGGTTACGTTATCGAAAAGCGAAGTTATGTTCTTTCTCCGCGACTTTTCACTGTCAATTATGAAATTCAATGACCTCTTCACCGAAATTCCATCAAACTTAGGAAAAAGGAAACAATTGAAGGGCTAGAAAAAAATCTTCAAGCGTCGAATTTGCGTCTGTACCTTTCTTCTCATTTTCAGCACGGACGGGTCAAAGTTCGCACGACCGCCGAACAAGAGGCGTTGAAAAAGATCGAGAGAGAAAAAAAGACGGCCCAGTACAAAGTGGCCATGCGACTCATATTCCAAAAGGTAAATCGAGCCCTTTTGTCACTGATTTCCAATCGTTGAAACGATTTACACGATAATGTTGCTTTTCCCCAGAGATCCGACCGAATATGGGACGACGAATTGCTCGGAGTGATCGAACGCGTAGTGCTGCAAAATCCTGACATTAATACACTATGGAACATCAGGAGGGAGGCTTTCGAAAACAACGATTGGTAAAAACTGCCCAAGTTCTTTAACACGCTCCCATATCTACACCGGAAAATAAACAGTACTTTCAGTGTAATTATAAATCTTTCCCACGCCCGGATACTTTTTGAAATTTTGGAAAGTACGAAAATGGCACACGGTAGTAAAAGTTCAATTCTCGACCAAAAAAACGACTCCGTGGAATCAGGTGACGAGATTTTAGTCGACGAGAAACATTTGAGCGTCCCCAATCTATGAAGCCTGTTCAGATTGTCCTCAAACTGCAAAGTCTGCCCGAAACGCAGGACGCATGAGGAACGCGTGGAGAGGCTGACGAGGGAATTAACGCTGACGGAGAACTGTCTGCGGGAGAATCCAAAGTCCTACGGCGTATGGCATCACAGATGTTGGCTGATAGATCGCCTGCCCGAGCCCAACTGGAAGACGGAGCTGGCGCTGTGCGCCAAGTGTCTAAACTTAGACGAGAGAAATTGTACGTAAATATTTTATCCCAATGGGACTTCACGTAGAGTGAAGCAAAAAGGATGCGGAACGAACAATCGAATTGATGCATGTGTGTGGGCAGTTCACTGTTGGGACTACAGGCAGCATCTCGTGAAGAAGGCCGGAATTTCCGATGCCGAGGAATTCGATTTCTCGACGTCGAAAATCTTGAATAACTTCTCCAATTACTCATCGTGGCACTACAGGAGCAAAATTCTGCCGAAGATGTTTCCCGACGAGAGCGGAGAACTGCCGATCAGAGCGGACAAGCACAAAGAAGGTGATCACTCCAGAGAAACTTGAATTTCTCCTGTTTCTCTTCTCTGTAAGGGGCCGTAGGTTAATTACGTAACGCAATTGGGGGGGGGTCAAGGTTTGCATTACGTCACGATTTTAAAACTGCCAGAAATAGCAACATTTCTGCATGTTCTAGTTTTTTATTTAAACCTCGAGTGCAATTTTACTGTGGACAGCTCACAGCTTTCTATACGCAATGTCAGTTAAGGGGGAAAATCACTGTGCAAGAACTTGCACAGTAGCTTTCCCACATCCCCCAAGCAAAATTAGGATTTTTTTTATAATTCTTGAAAGTACATGTATTGAAAAACATGTTGGCAACATTTTTATTCACGAGTCCGAAAATTGACGGAGTTATAGTCACTTTAGTGAGAACAGGTAGCGCGACCGGTTAGTGCCCTCAGTCCCTACAGGTGTGGCATCATTCGCAATAGATAAACTACAGGCTCTTATTATTTTGTGAACTATCATGAAGATGAAGAACCGTCATATCGCCCGCGACTAGATACTTCAATGTAAGTATCAATATTGTAGAAAAAATCGTAACTTTATATCAAGAAACACGGAACGAAAACTTTGAACGCGTTTTTCTCGAAACTAGTTTTTTCGACCTTGTCCAAGCGAATACGTAACGCGGTCCTCTAGTTTCTCGGCTGTTTTTTTTACGGCTTTTTCAATAATTTTTTACGGGAAAAGCTTCGAAATAATCAATCTCATTGTTTTTGCATAATCTTTATCAACATTTAAATAAGCTTTACAAATTTTTTGAAGTCAAAATATATAATAGAATAAAAGTTATAGGGGCCGACAGGAAGACATCAAGTAAAAGAGGTGCTTGACGGTGACCAAGATTGCGGCTGTTCTGCTTATCTGAAATCAAAAAACCAAACGGCATTTTAATCTTCATATTTAAGACTAGCGATTGAACTAGAGTGAATTCTAAATTACAAAAATTGACTTTTTTGTACACTTTTGAAAATTACATTCTATTTTTTACTCATTTTTTCTTAAGTTTTTCGCTCGTACAAAAAAAACTATCGAAGCAATCATGATAATCCTAGTTCAATCGCTGGCTTATAACATATTAAAGATGCTGTATAAATTTGAACAAGATCGGTGCAGTAGTTTCTGAAATATCGTGGTCACTTCGAATATCGAAAAATCCTTTGGCACACATTTTCTACACATGTAGATGTGATTTATGAAAAAAAAATCGATTTTTTCGACCCGAGAAACTAGAGGACCGCCTTAAAGACTTATCAACCGATTTTAAATCTTTTTAAAAACATTTTCGTAATCGCAGTGACTAAGGCCGCACGTATCCGCGTTTTTAACATTTGATAATTACTATTTTTAAAGACTGAATACAGAAAAAGGCCCTTGAAAATAGAAAAAAATTTCCGAACTGTCGGTATTTTGTAAAAAAAAAACCAAAATAAAAAACGGCTACGCATAACGATAGCTACATTTGTATAGATATCGATAAATTGATGACTTTTAATTACAGATAACCTTTCATAAAGATATCGATGGGGCAATGAAAAGAATTTTTTTCGTCGTCAAATCAAGGCATATATCTCGGTTAATTTTCAAGATTTTGTCATAAAAATTGGTATAAAACTAGATGAATATGAATATGTCTATGAAAAAAATTGCAATTATTGACGACAAAGCACCCGTTACGTAACGGTATGGAGGGGGGGATTCTGGCCAAGCGTTACGGTCTCGTTACGTGGGGAGAGGAGGGGGTCAAAAATTGGGAAATTTTGCGTTACGTAATTTGTGTACGCCCCCTAACGGGAATTTCTTCCCTTCCGATGTTCGCATTACCCTCGCGGCGGTCGAGAGCGTTTACTAAGTCGTCTTTATTGTCCAGAGTTGGACCTCGTGATGAACGCCACGTTCACCGACCCCAACGACTCGAGCGCCTGGTTCTATCAACGTTGGCTCTTAGACTGCTCGAAGACGCGCGTCAACGCGTTGTCGCGTGCTAGAATCACCCCTGACACGGCCACCATAGTCCTCCTCAACGACGCCAGAATCGACACCAAAAACGTCTTCACTTTGCTCAAGAACGGACAACCCGTAGAAGGAATCTCGTGGCAGTCCTCGAACAACCGGGAATATTCCAAAGCCTGGTTCGCGACCTTCCCCGATCGGTTGGGCGACCCCACGCCCGTCCAGCGAATCGCCATCAAATTCGAGGACAACGTCTACGAGTTTTGTTGCACGTCGGGCAAGGATTCGTGGATCTACAAGATGAAATGTTCGGCGAGCGACGTTCACGATAAATCGCAGTTGAAGGAGCAAATGGCGAATTATCAGCAGTTGAGCGAGTTGGAACCGAACAACAAGTGGTCCCTCCTCACCGGTATTTATCTCATGAAGAATTACGACGCTAACGAGTACAACGCCAAGATTGTCGAAGACCTCGGTGCCTTAACGAGGATCGATCAGCTGCGATCCAATTATTACAAAGATATGCGTGAGTAGACGAGTTAGTTGACGAAAAAATGTCGATTTTTTCTTCTTCTAGAATTGTGCTTTTGTGATAACACAGAATGGTAGAGGGATTTTATGAAACATATTATTCTAATGATAATTATTTGTCGTTTTTTTATCACGAAAATTCAAGTCGACGGTTACGCGAAATGCCACGCGATTGGCGCTGGCGGTTGTGACGTCACGATGTTATAAGCTATTCGCGATCCCCAAAAGTATTGGCGCCTCTTGCGGCCTAAGGCAGAAGCTCTACTAGCATAGTGAACTTTGTGAAAATACATCGATAATAGACATAATTTAAAAAACGAAAGATTACTCGAGATTCTGCCGTGTTCCAGGGTGCAAGGATAATAAAAGTGAATTTTCGTTTCATAAGCCACCTAAAGATAAAGTCTTTTGAAAAAAAGTGGTTGTTGGCTCTGAAAATTACTCTCTTTAGGCCATCGAAGCGCGTTTCTAGTCACTCCACAAGATTGTAGCTTCCTAAATAATAAATCGAGCAATATTAGAAGCTATTCCTGTTTTATACAATGTATAAATGTAATTGAAGACGTGTCTTGTAAAAAGAATGCTCTGAAAAATGGAATCACTCCTCGAAACCTGCGAGTGACTCGCATAACCTTCAAAATCTAAATCCAGAGCTAACGGAGCTAAACAAATAGTGGAAAATAAATTATGCAGTAGCATCTTGACAATTTACCAATAGCCAACTCGAAGGAAATCCAGAACGAAGTAATTGTTTACATTTGAGGTTATACTTTGACCGGCCATATTGGAAGATCGCTGCGCCATCTCTAGGACTCGAAAATCGCGGTGAAAGCATTGCTGTTTTTCAAATTATTGAACATAATTAACAATGAGACTGATAGAGATGGAGATTACGGTCTGATAGAAAATAGTAGTTATGCAGAAATGAAATGCGAACATTTTTTCGAATTTTTTATATCTCCCTTAAAAGAAATCCCCTAACTCTGAACCAGAACTGTTTTTTTTTTTCAAATCGTGGATTCCATTATACGGGGTCTTCCTTATTACATTCTCCACCGTATTCCACTTCACGAATCCAGAACTATGTTCAAGAGGCTGTTTCAGTAGGAACAAGGTCCCCCAATTTAGCCAAAAACAGTTTGCGCAAACCTGTTACATTTTTGATAAATTCTACAAACTGGTAACCCAAGTAGCAATGTCCAAAAAGTTGTCCAAAAGTCGGCTAAAAGTGTACCAAATATAGTTCGGCTCTTATATAAAATACGAAAAATAAGAGCCGATTAGAATACAAATTTCAAAGTGCTATCATTTTGTTAATTATTGTTTGAAAGAAATACATTCATAAAAACCGCACATGATATTTACAATGAAAGTTGAAAAAAAATTAATTTGGCCGTATTTTGTGGCGCTTAATAAAAATAAGTCACAATCAATAATTATACCCAATGAAAAACTGGAATAAACAATTTCCCGCAAATTTAGTAGATTCAGACATTCTTACATTTCCCCTGAAAGTTGCGCCTACCGAAATTCTTCTGCTAGTCACATTTTTCCAAGTTTTATCATTAATATTTTCTTCAAACTTTCGATGACCCCCTGTTTTTATTGTCGTTACGGAATATTTACAATTGTCTGCACGCGTTGAGCAATTTATATCAGGCATCTAGAGTTATTCAGTGTATAAATAGATAGAAATGTGGCCAGCGTGTCATCTCCATAAAGTGTCGTATAAATGAGACGATTCTCAGAGCCGTAATTTTTCGGTAAAAGTTCGGCAAGTTGGCTTGAAATTTTACCAGTATACTGATATATGTACTTTTACTTGATTATGGACGAAAATCCGTTGATTTTTTTGTGCAAATTGTTTACACTTACGATACTCTTTACAGGTAGCAAATGCCTAATGGAGTACACATTGCACAACACATGGGAAAAGGAGAGCGAGGACGAGTTGTGCAGGTCGATAGACCTGTCGGGCCTTGGTCTCACGATGCTCAGCAACGAGCACCACTTGTGCCTCTTCGAGGAGATAAATCTCGACGAAAACGAACTGAGCGATTCCCTCCATCGTCTGGTTGCGTTGCGTCGCTGCCGAAAATTATCGCTATCGGGCAACCGCATCCGTTCGCTCGGGCGTATGCCAATGTTGCCCGAATTGGAGACGTTGTCGTTGCGCAACAACGAACTGTCGAGTCTCGAGGAGATCCTCGATCTCGTTGGGCGTCACGAAAAATTGACGAAGCTCGATCTGCGGGACAATTCGATCGGCCAAGTGGACGCCGCGACTGCTAAACTATCGAGCTTCGCCACGAGGCTGGAAATAACGCTGGATTGATGGGGGGCTGTATCCTTGGGGTAAATAAATTGGGAAATAAATGCGCGACGGTAACAGTAGATTTTCGTGCCACTGTTGATTCGTTTATTCTTCGTTTTGAGGTTGTTATGGGGTGAAGTCAACATGTTACCACCGAGCTGAACATTTTTCTGGACCTTTACAACCTGTGCATTTTGAATACGATCCACAGTACCGTTTAAAAAAAATCGGCTACTCGATGTATTTCGTGGGCTTATTACTAATTATTACTAATTATTTAATTACTAATTATTAAGACTAGAGGTAAGGAGTACGAACGCCTACGGCGATCACGATCCAAAAACGTCCATGGAAATCCAGCTGAGAAGGGTGGCGCTGCTCTCCTACCGAACCGAATTGAAGTCAGCAACAAACCAGTGCAGAAAACACCCTTTGCTACTTCATATAGAGCGATGATTTGATCACATTAATTGAAAAACCAGTGTCGTACGATATGCAAAAAGCACCCTTTGCTTCTTCATATGGAACGGTAATTTGATCAAATTGTGAAACCAGTTCGTGAAGGAAATTTCTATATATTAGATAGATAGAATTCTTATATAAATAATATAAATTGTTTTGGAGAATAATAATCAAATACGGAAATTCGGTCAATACGTTTTTTTTCGTTGCGGAAGCAGTAACAAACCAAATTTATTTATAGACATAAGAAAATTCATAAGAATTTCGAATCTAGACAAAACTTATACAAATTATCACTCATTATGATACGCTGTACAGATAAAGAATAATAACGAAATACGCAAATTAAGTCAATATGTTTTTTTTCGTTGCGGATGCACTGACAAACAAAATTCATAAAAATTTCCAATCCAGACAAAACTTTTACAAATGATCACAAATCATATTCACATGTTATGATACACTTTGCAGATAAATCGATCTTACAGTTTTGATTTTTTCGTATTGTCTTTCGATTTAATTTGTCTTGCATTATTATTTCCGTTGACCGATCGCGCTAGAAAGGGTCCTCTCATGACGAGATAATAGGTTATCACTCTCACAAAATTTATAAGAATTTTGAATCTAGAACAAACATCTACAAATTATCTCACATTATGATACGCTGCACAGACAAAGAATAATAACGAAATACAGAAATTAAGTCAATGTGTTTTTTTTTTCGTTGCGGTAAAACTTTTGGCTGGATTCAAAATTCTTATGAGTTTTCTTGTGTCTATAAATAAATTCTGTTGTTGCTTCCGCAACGAAAAACAAATATTGCCTTAATTTCTGTATTTCGTTATTATTCTCTATCTGTACAGCGTATCATCAGTGTGAATATATGTGATAATTTGTAAAACTTTTGTCGTGGTTGAAAATTCATATCAATTTTCTTGTGTCTATAAATGCATTGTGTTAGTTACTGGTTCCGCAACGAAAACGAACATATTGTTTTAATTTCTGTACTTTGTTATTATTTTCTATCTGTACAGCGTGTCATCAGTGTGAATATGACGTGTGATAATTTGTAAAACTTTTGTTGTGATTCAATATTCTTATCGATTTTCTTGTGTCTATAAATGCATTTTGATAGTTACTGCTCCCGCAACAAAAAAAAAACCATATTGACTTAATTTCTGTGTTTCGTTATTTTTCTTTATCTGTACAGCGTATCATGATGTGTGATCAGTTGTAAAAGTTTTGTCTGGTTTTGAAATTCTTATGAATTTTCTTCGGACGATAAATAAATTTTCTTCGTTACTGCTTCCGCAACGAAAACAAATATATTGACTAAATTTCCGCATTTCGTTATTATTCTCCAAAACAATCTATATTATCTATATAAGATTTCTATCTATCTAATATATAGCAATTTCCTCACCAACTGGTATCACAATTAACGCGGTCCTCTAGTTTCTCGGCTGTTTTTTTACGGCTTTTTCAATCATTTTTTACGGGCAAAGCATCGAAATAATCAATCTCATTATTTTTGCATAATCTTTGTTAACATTTAAATAAGCTTTACTAATTTTTTGAAGTCAAAATATATAATAGAATAAAGGTTATAGTGGCCGACAGAAAGACATCAAGTAAAAGAGGTGCTTGACGGTGACGAAGATTGCGGCTGTTCTGCTTATCTGAAATAAAAAAATCAAACGGCATTTTAATCTTCATATTTTAGACTAGCGATTGAACTAGAGTGAATTCTAAATTACAAAAATTGACTTTTTTATACACTTTTGAAAATTACATTCTATTTTTTACTCATTTTTTCTTAAGTTTTTCGCTCATACAAAAAAAACTATCGAAGCAATCATGATAATCCTAGTTGAATCGCTGGCTTATAACATATTAAAGATGCTGTATAAATTTGATCAAGATCGGTGCAGTAGTTTCTGAAATATCGTGGTCACCGTTTCGAAAAACGGTGTTTCGAGAAAAACGCATTTGAAAGTATACCTGCTCCGTTCCAGGGCCGTAACTTGTGAACCACTTCGAATATCGAAAAATCCTTTGGCACACATTTTCTACACATGTTGTAGATGTGATTTATGAAAAAAAATCGATTTTTTCGACCCGAGAAACTAGAGGCTACCTTAAAGTGTTCAAATTACCGTTCCATATGAAGAAGCAAAGGGTGCTTTCTGCATATTGTACGGCACTGGTTCGTTGCTGACTTCAATTCGGTTCGGTAGGAGAGCAGCGCCATCTTTTCATCTGGATTTCCATGGACGTTTCTTCAACACTGCGTTTGTACTCCTTACTTCTAGTCTTCTTGCACCGAGTGTTCAAAAATGCATATTTTTACAAATAGATGTAAAAACATAGTTCGAAAACGTACGTTTAATATGACGATTATTTGAAAGCTAACAGTTGGTAACAGTCAATCGGCTCCGTACACAAGCACAGGGCACTTCCCTCGTACTTCACCCCCGACGGCTAAACCCCATAACAACCTTAACGCCGTAAAGAGATCATATCCAAGCGACATTGATGATCGAGTGAAAAAACAAGTGCGTGAACGAACACGATCGCGATGGCAAAGCGAATATAAAAAATTCATGTAGGACAGCTGTGTCGAGGCTCTTTTCACGCCTGTCACGAGGCTGTCAAGCACGAGGCCTCGTTTGCAATGTTTTCCCTCGTTCACTTCCGTACCGATGATTCAGCGCTTCAGCCGGAAGGATCCGTTTCGAGGCGAGGCTATCGGTCACTCGATTTTTCCGAAAGATAGAAGAGCAATTTAACGCCGGCAAATGCTCCGATTCACCTCACGCGAACGAATCGATCTCTCGAAATATCGACAACTCTTATCAATCGCATCGCCGCGTGTTCGATCCGGAAAAACCGAATGACCATCGAAAATCGCACACAACGCCGGAAAAACGTATTTCGATTCGATTTCGTTCCGCCGTCTGACTGCTAACGAATTTTTTCCACTCGAATGAGGATCACATTTTAGGAAATTGGCTCGATTCAGTTGAGTCAAATGACGGTTTATGCATTTTTTTGGTAAATATTCGGAAGTGGGGCCTCCTGCTAGAATCAGGCCAATTTTTGTTTGAATGATTTAATATATATATATGTATATATGAGACGATCCATGTCACTTCAGACAGTAAAAAGAAATCCACAAATAATTTTGAAAAATCGTGTTACTTTATTGAAAAATATTCACCGAGTGTCGAAATTTTTACAAAAATTCCCCGAATTGTGAATACAAAAACTGGATTTTTGGTATTTTTTATATTGTGGGATTCCTAAACACCACGGAAGTAACAGCTATTTTAAAGAAATTTTTATTGATATTCGATTGAAGAGTGTGGAGCACTCGTTGTATGTTTACCAGGTTTTTGAAATACATATGACATATATGTATGAATATGTATTTTCATATGAATATATATGACATACATATGTCATATGTATTTCAAAAACCTGGTTAACATACAGCGAGTGCTCCACACTCTTCAATCGAATATTAATTTTTTAAAAATAGCTATTACTTCGTGGTGTTTAGGAATCCCATAATATAAAAAATACCAAAAATCCGTTTTTCGTATTCACAATTCGCGGAATTTTTTAAAAATAAAATACCGAGTGTCTATCCTTGAAAAAAAAAATATATTTTTGCATATTTTGCCCTGAAACGGACGTTCGACTTGCTCAATAAAATCTAAATTAATTATTTTCTGGAAGGCCATAAAAAGACGTACATTTTTGTTTTTTACGAATGCAAGTATGTCAAATTCTGCCAGAGATACAGCCATTTGAATGGAAAAATGTTGATAAATGTAAATCAACGAGAATAAACGTCAGAATTTTTTATTTATTTTGACACTCGGTGAATATTTTTCAATAAAGTAACCTGATTTTTCAAAATTATTTGTGGATTTTTTTTTACTGGTTGAAGTGACGTGGATCGCCTCATATATATATATATATATATATATATATATATATATATATATATATATATATATATATATATATATATATATATATATATATATATATATATATATATATATATATATATATATATATATATATCAGGGTTAGGCAGATTCGAATGTTTTTTTATTGTAGAATAATAAAGAAACTTATTCAAAATTCGTTCCGAAAATAAATTAAGAATCCAACTCGATTCACTATTTATTTCGTATTCGGATATCATCAAATTGAATAATCTGAAAAAATGGACAATGGAAATGCGACAAACATAATGTCCCATTTCTACTCCCATTTCTTCAGTTACTAGATACTAAACGATGTATGCGCGATGTCCCTTGGATGAATATAATGTAATGGGACGATAATATTTCAATAGAATAAACATGTTTTCTGTCAATTTTTCCAGATTATTCAATTTGTTGATATCCGAATACGGAATGAATACTGAATCCAATAGCATTCATTAATCATTCTCAGAACGAGTACTGAATCGAGGTGGATTCATGATCGAAAAAAAAATAATATCAATCTGACATATATTCGGTATTATTTTCCTACTCGAATACTAAAAGTATTCAAGTGTGCCCATCTCTGATGTGTGTGTGTGTGTGTGTGTGTGTGTGTGTGTGTGTGTGTGTGTGTGTGTGTGTGTGTGTGTGTGTGTGTGTGTGTGTGTGTGTGTGTGTGTGTGTGTGTGTGTGTGTGTGTGTGTGTGTGTGTGTGTGTGTGTGTGTGTGTGTGTGTGTGTGTGTGTGTGTGTGTGTGTGTGTGTGTGTGTGTGTGTGTGTGTGTGTGTGTGTGTGTGTGTGTGTGTGTGTGTGTGTGTGTGTGTGTGTGTGTGTGTGTGTGTGTGTGTGTGTGTGTGTGTGTGTGTGTGTGTGTGTGTGTGTGTGTGTGTGTGTGTGTGTGTGTGTGTGTGTGTGTGTGTGTGTGTGTGTGTGTGTGTGTGTGTGTGTGTGTGTGTGTGTGTGTGTGTGTGTGTGTGTGTGTGTGTGTGTGTGTGTGTGTGTGTGTGTGTGTGTGTGTGTGTGTGTGTGTGTGTGTGTGTGTGTGTGTGTGTGTGTGTGTGTGTGTGTGTGTGTGTGTGTGTGTGTGTGTGTGTGTGTGTGTGTGTGTGTGTGTGTGTGTGTGTGTGTGTGTGTGTGTGTGTGTGTGTGTGTGTGTGTGTGTGTGTGTGTGTGTGTGTGTGTGTGTGTGTGTGTGTGTGTGTGTGTGTGTGTGTGTGTGTGTGTGTGTGTGTGTGTGTGTGTGTGTGTGTGTGTGTGTGGATATGATTTCACACGTGATAAAATTTCAAATGATCGTATCGTAGTGATATTTTCGTCGTAGAAAAAATGTCCTCTACAAAAAAAAATGCGTTTTTCTATAAATTATTTTGTAACAAAAATTCAACATTTTGCAAGTACTACAACACTAAAAAAAAAATCTGTCATTTAAAAATGTTTCAACCCCAATGACTAGGTTCATCCAACTGAAATTTACACTGAATTTTCTTTTATTACTATAAAACAACATGTGTAAGTTTAATTCTGGGCTGGGCTTGCGTTCAGTTAATATCGTTGTCTTATATTGAATGGGAAATTGTTTTTGTTGGATAACTCGGCGATTTACAATTTTTAGGTAAAAATGGTAGTGACAAAACTTGTAGGAAATCGAGTGTTTTACAACTTTGGTCATTGCAGTTTTTTCTCTATCAGCGATATTATTCGAATTAAACCTGGAAAAAGCGGCTATTGCATTATCTCGTTTATTTTTAACTTTAGGGCATAAACGAACATGAACAAACTTGTAGAGAATGAAATTATGGACAATTTTTGTTCTTACTTTTTTCCCCCTAGAATGAATACTTAAGGTCGTACGCCAACGGTAAAAAAGACGAGAAGCGTGAAAATATTTTTCGCGAACCATTCGCTCTTTTCTTTTAGTGTATATAGTATAGTATTTACTGGTATATGGTGTGATATATGAGCAGGTACGTTCATATAACATTTTATCCCATCAGATACGATACCAAACCTGGAAAATATACGAAGTCTTATACACTCATACCTTATCGTATATGCAGTTCAGTTGTTCACACATGAAAACATCTGAATATATGAAACGATATATGATGATATGAGACGATATCCGATCAGATATGGCACCTCACCTGACTGTATTATATGTGATTATGTGAGTTACTATAATATTGTTAATTATTAACGCGTCGAGTGATGACGTGTTAATAACTCCGCTCTATATATGTAAACATTTTAATATCTTCATGACTGCACTAACAAGATTTGATCTGTCTCAACAGGGTAAGATTTGCTCTGATATAGTCGGAGTCATACCTGGTCTGATAGTTCAGATAAACTATGATTCTATCATATGGGCAGGTCTATTGTTCATAGATGTCCAGGTCTACTGGGATCCACGGTATTTTATTCTTATACGGACAGACAGATCTGGTCCAATAAGATTAGATTTGCCTGACATGATCAGATCTGGCCCAATAAAATCAGATCTACCTGACACGATCAGATCTGGCCCAATAAAATCAGATCTGGTCCAACAAGATCAGATCTTGCCTGGGGATTGGATCTGGTCAGACCTGCTGCGATATGGATGAGTCTGCTCTCAAAATTATCAAAATGGCTCTGATATGATCATACATGCTCAGATATAAGCATACATGATCTGTCATGACACTACATGAACAGATATGGCCACTTTTCTTGTCTGATCATATCTGATTCTACAGATATGAATCAGATATATTCAGATATGAACTTTTTGTCCCGGGGGTTCAATATTGAATATGTATATATGGTTTACGATTGGCAAAATGGGTTTTTTTTTCTAAATGTCTACAAAGGTTTAGTTTGCGTCAATCCGTTGTTAGAAATGGCTTATCTTGGTGCTAAATAGCCAAAATATTACATCACCCGTAGCGTGAAAGTTTTGCCCATCTAACCGTAAGTAAAACTACGTACATCAAACCATTTTTTATCTCTGTTGTTTTGGGGTGATTTTTTTATTCGTAAAGACTCCGTATAGTTTAGACAATAACATATATATATTTTTTTTTGATCTTGGATTGTGGCTAACTTTCTTAAAGATGGGCAATATGTACACAAGCGGCAAAATTTCATTTTCGCAGAGAACATTTATAAAAACAGCAGTTGTACGTTGAAGTTCCAGCTTGTTGATGTATCTCCCCGAACGCGATGGCGTCTTAAACAACGACGTTGACGAGGAAAATAAATGTGCCGCAAACGACGATATAAATCGAGCAAACAAATGTGTAGCAGTCTGCTCGTCGCTTTTCTCCTCCCGTCGTGACGTTTTCTATTCGTGCATTGAGACGTTGAATTGTATCAAGACTACTTCGTACGTCAAGATCGCACCAGCAACCTGGATATAATATTATCAGCAATTACCAAATTATAAAATTCATCACGAAATTCATGTGTGTCTGGAGGTATGGATCTGTAAGTGTGTTAGTCATCGCTTTATCGCCAGCATAAAGTTTCGGGTGACGCAAACAAATCTCATTCCGGTTAGAAACATGTCGTTTTTGTTGTTCAATTTTTAGTACGGTATTTAGATGTTTCAAAATTTGATGGGTGGGTTTTCATTTTTTATCGAGAGTATTTTAGGATTGTTACATTTTGTAGATAATTTTTTGTTTTTTTTTTTCGTACTTTGAGGGTACGATTCGAAATTCGCTGAATTTCCGAAATAATTCCGGGACTTTTCGAAGTCTCAGGTTTAATAGATTTTTCAGGACGATTTTTACGATTTTCTCAATTTTAAAAACGATTTTGGGAGTTACCTGAATTCTCGGAAGGGTTTGTCGATTTTTAAAGTTTTCTGGACGATTTTGAAGATCTTCTCAGTTTTTAGAAATGTTTTTGGGGTTTTCTGAACTGTCTGTGACGATTTTTGGGATTTTCTCAATATTGGAAAATATTTTGGGACTTTTTTGAATTGTCGGAAGAGTTTTTGGATTCTTCGCAGTTTTCGGATAGATTTTGTCATTTTTGGATATGATTTTGGGATCGCGCAATAATTTTTGATCGTTTTTTGGATTTTTCGAATTTTAAGGACCATTTTTCGAGTTTCCACAATTTAAGATATGATTTTTCGAATTTTCGGAATGTTTAGAGGGCCTTTATGGATTCTTCGAAGTCTCAGGATGACCTTTGAGATGCGATTTTAAATTGTAGCAAAACTACTTCGTACGTCAAGATCACACCGACAAACTAAATACAATATTATCCACAATGACAAAGTTACAAAATCCATCACAATACGCAATGTGTGTGTGTGTATGTGTCTGGAGGTATGGATCTGTATGTGTTTTAGTAATCGCTTTACCGCCAGCATAAAGTTTCGAGTGACGCAAAAAAATCTCATTCCAGTTAGACAAATGTCGTCGGTTGTTAGTTGCTGTTGCAGTCTCTGAGTCTGAAATCCAAATTATTTGTCCTTTTATACAGGAAAGAAGATAATGATAATAATTGTTATTATCAGTATGATATGATAATAATCGTTATTATCATTATGATATGATAATCATCGTTATCATCATTATTATCGTTATTATCATATGTTATGATAATAATTGTTATTACCATTATCATTGAAATATACCGGGTGAGGCAACAACTATGTCGAAATATTTTTTAGCCTATCAGACTTGGCAGAAAACTTTTCCTACAAAAGTTGCATGATTCGGAGGGAGTCACCGAGTGGTGGCTACGAGGTTCATCCAGGTGGAGGAGCTTCGGAAATTTCAAGTCCAGTTTTTTAAATGGGACCACTATTTTTTGGGCAGAATTTCATGAAAGAACTAATAATAAGTTGACATACCAAATTTCAAAATAATCGATCAAGATACACACAAAGTCGATTAAAAATCGCATTTTTCGGCCCCCCTCTGGCGTCCTCGCTTAATAAGACAATACAATCAATGCGAATTAGACGGCAAACGTGAATTAAAAGTGGTGGCTATCACTTCAAGCACCTTTCATAGGAGTAGGTATTTACACCTTTTACAAGGAGTAAGCGCTGCACCGTGTTTTTCATCAATTATAGGCTAAAAACGTTGAAATTCCTGTTTTATCGATTTTACATGCTAAGTCTTGATCGATGATTTTTAATTTTGGGGTGTGATGTTATTTTTAGTTCCTTGTTGAAATTCTGAAGAAAAAAAAAACAAAATAGTGGTTCCATTTTACAAAAATCCGCTCGACGACTTGCTTCGATATATGCAACTTTTGTAGGGAAAGTTATCGCTATGTTGGTTGGAAAATATTTCTACAGCTAATAGTTGTTGCCTCACCCGGTCTATTCTCGTTGTTGCTAATCCTATTATTATGATGATTATTATCATTTCTATTGTTATAATAACAACAACTATTAGTATTATTATTATAATATTATGTAATCTCTATTCCTTCATTATCGGACGATAATTACGACGACATTAAGGTAGTTCGGAAGAAAAACCGGAAGTCTAACTGACAATTTGAACGATTTTTCTTTTTTTTTTTCGAATGTTTAAAATACATGAAATTTAATCTCATAAAAAAGTATTTTTATTTTGGTACCCATTATAATAAAAATTTATGATGATTTTCCTAAATACTTACAATCGACATTGGCTATTGAGCACTCGGTTGAGTCTAGTGAGTCCAAGTTTTAAGCAGTTGGCAACGCTACATAACCTCACTTTAGAAATATTCAAACATCACCTCTCAATGACTGGACAAATATCAAAACATGGCACAATTACGTGTGAGTGGTCGTTTATTTTTAACAGGAAATTGATCTGCTTTTGTTCACGCAGATAAATAATAAGAGATTCATTGGGCAGTTTTTAAAGTTTCATCTTCAGGTGAATATACAGAACGTAAACAGAAAGAAATTTTAAAGTTTTCTGAATGAAAATGTTCACAGCCGTTCTTCTTATGTATATTTGTATACGTAATAATCAATTTAAAAAAATAAAGATCTACAATCAACATATTTTTATTCATTTTTTATCCTTTGTTTTATTATTACTTTTATTCTATTCTTATTGTATTTAGCATGATCTGCAGCGTAGGCATTCGGCGACATTCACATCGCATTCTGCGTGAATTGCCATCTAGGAATTCCCGTGGCAATCACAGCTGACGCTCCGATCACCGTTTAGAGAGAGACATGCCGCATAGCGAAATTGAATAAATTATTGTGAAAAAAGTACACGGTGGATCGGCTACAATTTTTGCAGGTGAATTCCGTATTTATCGAATATTCGAATAAGAAGTTTTATTTGTCGGGTTAAACGACTAAATGTTACGTAAAGTTACCATTACCGGTAAATTTTTCGGAGGTTACGTTTGAGTGCGTGTATTTTAGGCCAAGTTTCAACGTTCATATCTCGGAAATGGGACGGTGGAGTGGCTTAATTTTTTTTTATTTTAACGTGGTTAATGACATACTATCTCTTTCTTACAAAAAAATAGGAGGTTAAACGTTGGTCGATTTTTCAATTGTATCTTCCGAACCACCTTGATAATGATAATAATGCCATTTATTATTAATATTGATGTCATAATTATTTTTCAATAATCGAGACACGAAAGATTACGTATTTTTATAAAATTTGCATCGGCCCCCTATAAATTTCCCAATTACCTCGATATTGTAAGTTGGCCCGGGACATTTGTACACTACGGGTAGGGCAAGCTTGCTCTGATCGTTTATTCGAGCAGCAAATAGCGTAACAGCGACCGTTCTGCCGATGAGAAAGGCAAACGAACCGAAGAAATACATGTCGGTCAAAATGCCGCTGTCACCAGCTCTTTGAAAAGTAATATTGAAAAAATCATGTATTGTTATCACAGCGGAACAAGATTTTTTTCTTCTAGTACACTAAAAGTGGAATTATCAAAGGATACTTCACAATTCGGGAAAGAAAAGCAAATGTGTGAAGAATGAAACTGGTTTAAGGGCTTACGTGGGTTCGAAAATGTAAAAAAATCCATTTTTTTTTTAAATTTAATATCTAATAGTAGAATATGTCTGGAATATTCTCCCAAAGTTTTAAGGAGAGATATACACCTAGATGGTCGAGGTCGAGGATTTAGAAGCTATGAACATTCCGTCGACCGTACAAGACCTACACTATGGGCCTGGTATCAATGATTCCATGTAAGGTGACAAATTTCATGATTTATTCATTCCCAAATTTTCAAACGCGTTTTTCTCAAAATCACGTTTTTCAAATCGGTACCCAAAATTTCTCGAAAACCAATGAAGCGATTGCCTTGAGGTTTTTTGTGGTTATTCTATACACTATTATCTAGTACTTGTCATAGAATTTTTTTTCCGTTACTCAGTTTTTGTTTTATAGGCAAAATAATAACTAATTTTTGGCCCAAAAATCACTATTTATGTTCAAACGTCCGCCATTTTGTCGTAAATCGATATGTTCAAAATCCGCTATGACAAGTACTAGATTATAGTATCTAATTTAATAATCTTTTTGGTTTTTTTTTCAGATGATTTTTGAAGAAACGCCAGTGGGTACCGTATACACAGATATTTTACGACGCTCCAAGGATCATACAATATCCTTGTATATTTTTGATATTTTTAAATAAATAAAATTAAACATATTTTTGAATGTATATACTTTTAGATAATTAAAACCCCAATCCGAAATTTCAAATAGTTTTCCTTGAAAAAATTCACAAAAACGACCTTTTTTCCAGCTCCTACGTGTATATCTCCCCTTAAGCCAATCGAAGTAAAAGTCTAGGAGAGAGAGCCTTTGGGAATTCCCCCCGTTGGGAAAGACCGGCGGGGAGCGACACAGGTAAATCTCATTTTTTTCAAAACACTATTTTTTAAGTCGGTGGACACGATTTCTCAAAAACCAATGCACCAATCTTATTGAAATTTTGCACACTTCAAAATAGTATTGACTAGTGATTGAACAAAGGTTTCTTTTTCGATTACAACTATTTTTACAAGGCTGTATATAGTGTAAATTGAACTATTTTGCATACAACTCTACCAAAAAATCAATTTTTTTGAAAATCCTTTGTTCAATCACTAGCTATACTTATCTACTAACAGAAAAAAATTGGTTTTTAAATTTCAGATAAAGCTATCATGAGTTATCCTGATCACGACGAGGACACTTTTTTTAGGGGTCTCCAGAAATCAGGTCCCACTGGCTGAATGTCCCAAATTTGTAGATGAATTTTTTTTTCAATATTGTTGAATCGTTGCTCTTTTATGTGCTTAATATTTTGAATAAAATAATTTATAAATTATATTTTTTGAAAGAATAGAGAAAATATGCTTTTTTTGGCTTCGAAACCCACGTAACTCCTTAAGGGGTTACATCTAATTGTAAAAGTCGAAACATCACTTTTTTTTGAAAATCAAAATGTTTTGACAGCATATGATCTTTAAAGGTTCCCTGAAAATGTTATGGTGATCGGAGCAAAATTGACAGATCTATAGACTGTTGTGTTGACGCCCGTCGGAACGTCGTTCGAAACTTTAAACGCTTTTTTCTCGACAAGTACGTTTTCAAAGTCGGTGAGCAAAATATCTCAAAAACTACTCCATCGATCTTTTCGAAACTTTTAGGGCCTTTTCTAGATGTAAAAATATAGTATTTTCTAGATGTAAACATAAAGTATTTCCTTGATGTAAAAATTTATATTTGATTTCTCTCTAATATTTTCTAGATGTAAAAATATATATTTGATCGAAGGATTTTTTTTCCGATGTATCCTTTCGATTTGATGGACAAAAAATGCCCATTTTTTTCGCAAAAATCAAGACTCACTTTGAATATTCTACATATCATACTTTTCCAAATGCCTAAGTTTTGCAGAAAATCATCATCACGATTTTCCAAAAAAGAAATCCCAAAAATGAGCTGATTTCGAGTGTTACAACTAGACATAACCCGTTAACTTAAAAAAAAATAAGTATGGGGTGTGGAAAATATTGACGAGCAACTTTAATTTATACGTGAATATATTTATAAAATGAAATATTTTTAAAATAATTGCGAATAAAAGCGGCGAAAAATAATGTGAAAAAAATTGACCTCTCAAAACGTTAGAGAAGGCTAAGCAAAAATGTTTGGGTAAGGTTCCGAACCCCCCCCCGCCGATCGAGCTGAAATTCGGCACAAACCTTCCTTCTAATATTTTAAGACAACCCTTAGAGGGATATTTGGCTACGCGCAATAGTTTTTGGGTTTGGGTTTGTTTGTTTGGACAAAATGGAGAGCGCTATAACATATATAGGTATGAAAGGAGACTTAGCAAATATATATATAGTCGGCGTGCGTTAAAAAAACTTAAGGTAATACTATCGCTTCACACTAGTCATACCACTGATCAAACTTGAGACTTGTACAATTTCCATTTTTAACATATGCAAAAAAAATAATTTGTAATAAATAAAATGTTCCATGTATAAACGGTTTAATGAATGTTCACATTTAATTAGAAAAATGAAAAAATAGTTATTCCAACGTATCGCGCAGTATTTCCAGGTTTGATATTTGGCCACATTGGTTCTATCTCCGTCTCTTTTTACTCAACCAGGCTAGTTTAACCTCCATGCTTTTCAACGTCGATCTGTCAAAACAATGTTAGGTGCGGGAAATATCAAGCATTGTATTCGGGCCACGACTGGTAAAAAGCGTGGAAAATTCGTGTCGGCGAAGTATGTCGGTTAAAAATGAAATATGTGTGGAAATTCGAATGAGTGAGATGAGGTTAGGACTACAGTCAGCTGTTGCCTTGCTGTCGCGTCTCTTAATCGTAGCGAGTGGTAATAAATCCAATACCGGAAGTTCAAATTAAACTTGATATTACATAAAAAATAGGTCAATAAGCGTAATTTTTTCTGAGAGCATTGGATTACTACAAGTGTTAAGTATGTAAATCTGATTATTTTTAAGAATCTGACGGATTCCCACTATTATATACACTTTTGGAGCGACCGGAAATTTGGATTTTCGGATGTCACCTCGGAATTCCGTCACATAAATACGCAATTTTAATATTTTTTTCTCTATAATTAGGTCGATAACCGACCCTGAAATTTTACAGGGACGATTATTAATATATTTAGTGACGCTCAAAAAAGAACAATGAAAATCCTATAGATTGAAGCCTGGCGATAGGATTGCCTTAAGAATTCAACATGTCGAAAACTATCGCGAGTCGCCAAAAATCCTTTTAGGGGTTGTCTGCAAATATTAAAAGGAAGGTTCGTGCAAAATTTCAGCTCGATGGGGGGGGGGGCATATCCAAATATTCGGCGCAGCAAACGCGAGAAGCGAGGAAATAAATAAAATTCAGGAAATCATAGATATGCACATTGATTGCAAGGTAAGCGATTCAGTCTTTCCAGGACTCACGAAAGACCGTTGAGCAATTGAAGGCATATGAAGTAGAGATTGTTGGAGAACGACAAGAGCATTATGGGTGATATATTGTCATCGACATTCTTCACCAACGTGCTCATAATGGCGTAACATTCGCGAAACTCGCGCCAATCGACATTTCCCCGGTAGCTCGTCGCGTTGGTCAGAAGTCTCTGGTTCAGCGACTTGTATCGCTCCGAAAGGCCCGTGGCTAGCTGAAAAACGAGATTCATTGAACTGGCAATCGACAAGCTGAAATTCCAGCTCTCCGTATCTTTGTCCATTTTTACCATGGACGAAAAGAGAGAAACGAGAATATTTTCACTGATGAATCGAGCCCTGCAATCCAATGGCAATTCTTTTTACTCTTTTCCAATGTAGACCTTACCAGGATTATGAACACATCCGTAAAGTTCCACGCGAAGGTCCCGAACTTGCTGATGCAGAATATGAAAATTCCAAACGCGAGATTGTACTCGCCTGGAAAAAAATCCAAAAAATCGTCACTCCCCCTGGATCAGCGAAAGGAAAATGTGAGCAGGAAAAGTGCTAATTTTTCTCGCGCTATATACGGACAAACTGTGAAAATGAAGGCGTGTGTTTGTTCGCTGTAGGATTGAAGATAGTCCTCGAAGGTGCTGTTCGTGTTTTGCGACCAGAATTCGGTCGGAGTGCTTTCCACGATGCTCAGCAAGTGTTCGATGAGAGCGCAGATCATTATCGCGCCGGTTATCAACGACAATTTCCTACGCAACCGGGGCGGCTGATACTTGTCCCTGCACAAGATAAACTTAAATTTTGAATATTAAATTTTTCAATTTCCCCGACGTAAAAATTGAGCCCGAAAGAAATTCAATTTGTTTTTCTGATTATTTTTTTTTTCAAACATAGAGAAATTCAACCTCGGCTTTGCCGAAGGGACTAGAAAGAATTCACGATGATGACCTGTCCAGCTGCCGTTCCATTGCTCTCCAGTCTCGTTGCAGCGGACCCCACCGCGGTGCGAGCCGGGTGAAGAGAACAGTTCCGAGCAGGCTGTTGCTGTAGAAAACTGCGCCTGCGGTCGACGCGGCAACTCCACCTGCGAAAAAGACCAACATTCCGGGATTTTCCTGTAAAGCCTTAGGCCACAGTAACGGGTATAAAATCGTGTGCGAATTTAACCATTTTTTTCGTATGAAAATGCGATTCACTCATAAAATTAATTACACATCTACTTAGTATAAATATCAAGCTGTTAGAATATATATATATAAAAATTGTGGATGCTAAATGTCACGCCGCGGAGCGCCTAAAAAAGATAACGAAAGAAAATATTAGCCATTTTGGACATCGAAATATATATATATATATATATATATATATATATATATATATATATATACGAGGGTGGGGTGAAAAGTTTCCGGCCTGACCAAGAAAAACGATATTTAAAAATTTTTTTTTGCTTTATTTTTCAACATAATCTCCATCAACACTGATACATTTCTCATAACTCTCGCATCCCAAAAAACAGTAGCCATAACCTTGTTTGCCGATAAAATTGTTTTTGCCTTCTTTGGGGTTGGTTCCCCTTTTCCAACCCACTGTTTTGACTGTTCTTTACTTTCAGGAGTGTAGTGGTGGACTCATGTCTCATCAACAGTTATGAATCGACGCAAAAATTCGTTTGGATTACGTCTATACAGCACCAAATTGTCGGTAGCGTCGAGCGTTAGCAAACGCTCGATTGGTCGAGCGTTAGCAAACGCGGCACCCACCTTGCACACAGCTTTTCCATGTTCAAATGGTTGTGCAAAATATTTCGCACACGTTCAGCTGACATCCTACAGGTCTCAGCTATCTCATGCACTTTCAACCTGCGGTCTTCCAACACTATTTTATGGATTTTTTCAATCATCTCTGAAGTTGTGACTTCAATGGGCCGTCCTGAGCGAAGCTCGTCAGAGGTGCTCACACGACCAATTTTAAATTCAGAAACCCACTGATTAATAGTTGAATATGATGGGGAGGAGTCTCCTAGTGCTGAATCCATCTCTTCTTTTATTTGTTTTGGTGTAAAACCTTTCAAATGGAAGTATTTGATGACAGCACGTTTTTCCAATTTTTCCATTTTTACGAAAACAACAGAAGCGTCTCGCGCAATGTGCTCTCAAACGCAAACTAACGTAGCGATTGGGCTGAAACTGTACATACAAGCTCGGTAGGAATGGTACTGTAGGACGCCGCTCCAAAACTAGATCTAGTGGCACCATCTCTTGGTCAGGCCGGAAACTTTTCACCCCACCCTCGTGTATATGGGTCATTCCATGTCAAATCGACAAATTTTTTACCTGACCCCCTTTGATTTCGCTGAAAATTTTCTATCTTTTTCTACCCCCCGAAAGTTATTTTTCAGAATTTTTTCAAATTTTTTTTCCCGACTCAAAAAAAGTTATGAATTTTTGAAAAAAACCGCTCTTTTATTTTTAAATTGCCAGAACTTTTTCAAAAATTGACCGTTTGGGAACTTTTTTTTTTCAAAATTTTTGTTTTTAAATGTAGTTTTCGAAAAAAAATATGAAAAAATTTTCAGAATCCCAGATATATGAAATATTTTAGTTTTTTTGAAAAAACCGTAATTTTCTCAAAGTCCGACCGTTTTTTTTTTTTATTTTGCTCTAAAAATACTTCAACTAATTCTGCAATGATCCCCGTTAATCAAAAGATGTGACGACAATCGCTTCTAATTTTTTTTCTTGATTATAAAAAAATTTTTGTTGAATTTTTGCTGATTTTATATAACTTTGTTATGAAATTTTTTTTATTTCCTCGTGAAACCTCAAAAGTTAAAAAATAAAATTTTATTGGAGAATTTCAAGTGATTATCGTCCAAGAAATTGTTATTTAAAAAAAAAAATAATTTTTTTCTCTCATTGACGTTATTTTTTTACTCTTATGGACGTTTTTTTTTGGTACTGAAATATGACAACTTAACGTCATTTTGGTACTGAAACATGACAAAATAATGTCAATGAGAGAAAAAAATTATTTTTTTTTTTAAAATAACAATTTCTTGGACGGAAATCACTTGAAATTCTCCAATAAAATTTTATTTTTCAACTTTTGAGGTTTCACGAGGAAATAAAAAAAATTTCATAACAAAGTTATATAAAATCAGCAAAAATTCAACAAAATTTTTTTTATAATCAAGAAAAAAAATTAGAAGCGATTGTCGTCACATCTTTTGATTAACGGGGATCATTGCAGAATTAGTTGAAGTATTTTTAGAGCAAAATAAAAAAAAAAAAAAAAACGGTCGGACTTTGAGAAAATTACGGTTTTTTCAAAAAAACTAAAATATTTCATATATCTGGGATTCTGAAAATTTTTTCATATTTTTTTTCGAAAACTACATTTAAAAACAAAAATTTTGAAAAAAAAAAGTTCCCAAACGGTCAATTTTTGAAAAAGTTCTGGCAATTTAAAAATAAAAGAGCGGTTTTTTTCAAAAATTCATAACTTTTTTTGAGTCGGGAAAAAAAATTTGAAAAAATTCTGAAAAATAACTTTCGGGGGGTAGAAAAAGATAGAAAATTTTCAGCGAAATCAAAGGGGGTCAGGTAAAAAATTTGTCGATTTGACATGGAATGACCCATATATATATATATATATATATATATATATATATATATATATATATATATATCGATGTCCAAAATGGCTAATATTTTCTTTCGTTATCTTTTTTTTAGGCGCTCCGCGGCGTGACATTTAGCATCCACAATTTTTTACCTAGAACGAAAAACAAAAATTCTCGTTAATCTACATTATAATACCTAGAGAAGTACGTACGGAATTTAAAAAATATTGTTTTATTCAAAAGTTGTAGGTATTGTTCATTTGTTATTAACAATTATCTGACAAAATTTTTCACTTTCAAAAAATTTGCCTAAAAAATCGTCAGATAATTGTTAATAACAAATGAACTATGCAATAGAAAAAAAAATCCTACGTACTTCCATAGACAATGTACTTTTCAAGATATATTCAACATTTCAAGTGAATCGGTTGAAAATTGTCTGAGTTATGTTTCCGACCAACTTAAAAAATGCAGTTTTGAAATAAACGCTGCACAGCCACCATATTGAAATTAATGGCTTCAAGAAAATGATTGTATACAGTCACTGATATGTATGGTAAACACCCTTTTTTGTAATCTCGATTTATTTTGTAGTTTTGCTGAAAAAAAAATCCCCAAAAAGCCTATTTTTTCGGCCTCTAGAGTGGCCTAAGGCCTCAACTTACTACGAGACCAAAATATTAAAAATAGCCAAACAATATGTTTCAATCGCGAATCAATGCAAAATGTACGGAACGACGGTCAAGGCGATTACTTGCACGAAAAAAAAACGAAAGATTATTCCGTACCGTGAATGCCGATGGTGTTCGCTCTGAGACTCTGTATCATGTGAATGACGGAGATCGAAGCCATCGTCGAAAGCATGACCACAATTGCGACCGTGTAAGCTGTTCTGGGTGAGAATAATTTGAACACGAGCTTCCTGGGCGAATCCGTGCGGACTCCGGCTACTGGTAGGACTCCGAAACACTGCGCCATAAAGAGGATCGAACCCATCGCGCAATGGAAGCTCTCGCGATCCTGATTTTTTTTGTTTTTGATTGGAAACAGTAATTATGATAATGACGGCGCTATAAATGATCGAAGATATTATTATTATCTATTATAATTATTTAGGGTACAAGGTTTGCGGGGAATATTTTTTATTTCGCTGTCTCAAGTTGGAACATATTTTTTACTTTCGCCTGAAAGGATTGAGCAAGGTCTTATTGGGATATTGAGCAGATATTGATTTTGCATCGACAGGGGGATGGAAAATCGATCACTTTGGAAAAATAGTCGAATAAAAAGGAAAATGTTTTTCTGAAGTGAGATATAATCATAATAATACCAATAATTCATAATAATGTATTATATTATTATTATTATTCCGGTTTGGGCAACATCCAGAACAGCATAGTCCCTTCGGGTGGGGGTCGAAACTTCGAATGGCCAAATATAGAACGACGAAGATTTTGAAATGACAAAATTATAAACTCAAAATAACGAGGGTTAAGGCAGTCCTCTAGTTTCTCGGGTAGAAAAAATCGGTTTTTTTTTCATAAATCACATCTACAACATGTGTAGAAAATGTGTGCCAAAGGATGTTTCGAAATTCGAAGTGGTTCACAAGTAACGGCCCTGGAACGGAGCAGGTATACGGAGCAGGTATACTTTCAAACGCGTTTTTCTCGAAACACCATTTTTCGAAACGGTGACCACGATATTTCAGAAACTACTGCACCGAGCTTGTTCAAATTTATACAGCATCTTTAATATGTTATAAGCCAGCGATTGAACTAGGATTATCATGATTGCTTCGATAGTTTTTTTTTGTACGAGCGAAAAACTTAAGAAAAAATGAGTAAAAAATAGAATGTAATTTTCAAAAGTGTATAAAAAAGTCAATTTTCGTAATTTAGAATTCACTCTAGTTCAATCGCTGGTCTTGAATATGAAGATTAAAATGCCGTTTGGTTCTTTGATTTCAGATAAGCAGAACAGCCGCAATCTTGGTCACCGTCAAGCACCTCTTTTAGTTGATGTCTTCCTGTCGGCCACTATAACGTTTATTCAATTATATATTTTGACTTCAAAAAATTTGTAAAGCTTATTTAAATGTTAATAAAGATTATGCAAAAACAATGAGATCGATTATTTCGATGCTTTGCCCGTAAAAAATTATTGAAAAAGCCGTAAAAATACAGCCGAGAAACTAGAGGACCGCGTTAAATTATTCGAAATTTTATCCTTCGACCGATGACGAAATCGAATAACTATTACACCAAAGTAACATACCATGTATTCGGATAGTCTGCAGTTTGAATCATACAAATACAAATTCGAACAATCTACATCATTCATATCTCTGATATAGAAAAAAGTGAGTATCTATCAGGTTGATAAAAAAGTTTTGTCGCAATAATTTCAATATAATTTATTTATTTATATATCTTATACAAAACATTTCTAATCAACAATATATTCGCCATCGGTTTCTATGTCACTCGACCATCTAGTTGGCAACTCATTTATTCCCTTTGCCCAAAACTGCGGCGGCTGGAAGTCAAAGAAATTTGAAATATCCCTTCTGAGATCGTTGACGTTTTCGAAAGTTTTGTTTCTCAAATATGCCTTCAAATGTCTGAACAAATGGTAGTCAGATGGCGCGATGTCGGGAGAGTATGGTGGATGAGGAACGGTATTCCAGTGAAGCTCAGTGATTGTTTTGTGGGTTTCCTTTGCGACATGGGGTCTCGCGTTGTCGTGGAGAAGGTGCACAGTCGCGCGTCTTGGCCGTTTTTTTCTTATAGCTTTTGCCAATTCCTGGAGATTCTCGATGTATCGTGTAGAGGAGATCGTCTTACCTACGGGGAGAAAATTGTGAAACAGCATTCCCTTTGCGTCCCAGAAACAGCACAACAAAACCTTTTGCGAGTGACGATCAGATTTCGGTTGGTGTGGCGGTTTTTCTCCGATAGGAAGCCAGTAGGCTAAACGCGTTCTGTTATCATACAAGACCCAGCTTTCATCTCCCGTCACAAGATCTTCTAAAAACTCCTTGCGATGG
Source organism: Ophion slaviceki (assembly GCA_944452715.1). Taxonomy (NCBI): domain Eukaryota; kingdom Metazoa; phylum Arthropoda; class Insecta; order Hymenoptera; family Ichneumonidae; genus Ophion; species Ophion slaviceki. Next base: position 35,908,524 of record OX101791.1, read on the forward strand.
TGGCGAAGCAGGAGAGACTGGCAGATGGTCACGCGACAGTTCTTATAGTCGTCGGTGAGACGGTGTGGTATCCGTTGAGCTAGAACCTTCCTGTATCCCAAGTTGTATAAGTGATTGACTATTGACGGGTGGGTGCAGCCAAGTTCTCTTGCTAGCTCGTGCGTACTTGCTGACGGTTTTTCTTTGATGCAGCGGAGTAATGCTTCATCATCGATGGTCGACGGTCGTCCGGAACGTTCCTTATCTTCAAGGCTTGTGTCTCCAGATTTAAAACGATTGAACCAACGCTGGACTGTTCGATGAGAAACTACGTTCTCGCTGAATGCATCCTGTATATTTTTAGCAGTTGTGCTTGCGTTCGTGTCGCGCCGCCACTCGTAAAAAATGATCGCTCGAAGTTGCTCCTGCGAGATCGAAGCCATTTCTGTCCACTAGAACGCGCGCTCGCCCTTTTATACCCTGTCACGCGGAAGAGTAGAAAACATTCTAGAATATTCTCGACATAGCTCGATGTCATATTGCGTCAATACGTAAAAGGATATTTTTAAAATTTTTGCGACAAAACTTTTTTATCAACCTGATATTATTGGTAATACCATCTATAGCAAAAGGCTATGTGCCGAGAATACAAACTTCGAATGTGTAGATCTTAGATACGCAAATGATCGATGGTCCAAAATAACGAATACCTAAATAGCGAACATGGGATTGCCTTACTCGACTGACCACCATCGCCATCTACCAGCTCCATTCTGAAGCGTAAGTAATGTATTGCTCGATCATAAGATTTCGCTATCCGGGCCGTTCGCCTTTTCGGTCTATCGCTATTTCAACTGATCTACTTTTTGGCCCTTCGCTTTAATGAGTTTGAAATTGTAAACCATCTCGATATTTACAATTCGATGATTTGTCGTCTCGAATTGTTCGGTATTTTGTAAAAAATTGGGAAATTTTGCGTTACGTAATTTATGGACGGGCCCAAACAGGAAACGCTGGAAGCGAGTGGAGCGCTTATACCAACAGCCGATAAGAAAGAACGCGAGACGACCAGAATTACTGTTCGGAGCGAATGAGAAAGGGGCAAACGGAGAGCCTTACCTCAATATCGGGCCGTGAAACAAGTAGTGGAGGAAAACGACGGAAAAAATATCTGCCCCGAGGAGGGTACGGAGGAAAAGATCGATTCCTCGGTGCATCGAAAGCTTTCAAAACAGAATGCAAGCTGCCGGAATCATCGGTTAGACGGGACGAAGCTCCGCACAAAAGTAAATCAACAGAGGAGGATAATGACCAAGCGGGTTGCAAAGACGACATAGCTCGACCGAACACGTACACAAGCATACCGGAGCGCGGTGGCACGACGGTGGAAAAACAGCCATTGGCAACGGCGAGAGAAACAGTGGCAAAAAACAACATCGCGAGAGAGCGACCGAGCGCTACAATAATTTTATGTTAAATGCATGAGGAAACGGAAAATAACGCAAATCCTGGAAAATATTAGAAAAACTTCCAAGGACATTGACAGGCACAGATCGAGGTGGAGAGAAACTCGTTCGAAAAAAAAAAAACACTAGGATCGTAGCGGAAAAAGTTGAACGAGCGATTATTGCATTGAGGAAAATTTTAAAGGTGACAAAAGTTCGCAGCTTGAAAAGAAGAAGCCCAAACAAACTTAAGGCGTTACCTCCACTTGCGATTTTGAAAAAATCGATTTTTTTTTATTGCATTTTTTTGAAGTATAAGTATCCGGGCCCATACTTCTGTATGGGCCCGGAATAGATGACTCTATGTCAGTTTACAAAAAAAAATATTTTCTTCGTGTAAACTGAAATTGAAACTTTAAACGCGTTTTTCTCAAAATGGCATTTCTGAAGTCGGTGACCAAGATTACTCGAACAGTAATGAACCGATCTTCTTGAAATTTTGCAGGCTTATTTAATACATAAAAATGTAGTCTTTAATTGTTCGATTTTTTTTTTCGAAAAAAAAAATGTCCGTTTTATAGCCAAAAACGGCCGTTTTTTTCGTTAAAATCAAACCATTAACTTTGACTGTCCGCCATTTTGTGAAAAATGAATATTTTTTAAAATCCTTCGATTAAAGACTAGTTTATACTTATATTTGACTAAATCCATCCGCATTTTTTTTTCAAATGATCCACTTCGCCGCAATGTTGGTCACCGCAAACCGTGTACATAAAAACATTATTTCATTGACGGCCATTTGCCACTAAACAATGTAATATTTTTCAATAAAAAAATTACTGAAAGTTCTTCAAGATGTGTTCTTTAAGATGGTATATTGATCGATTAAAAAAGTTTTGTAGTTTTCTTTAAAAAAATTCATGAAAAAGGCCTTTTTTGCGCTACAAGTGGGGGTAACGCATTAAAGAAAAACGCCGAAACACAATCAACAAAAGAAGCCCAAATCCAAGCAAACCTAAACAAACTCAAATCAAATGATAGAAACCCAAACAGACCCAATACTGTACGAGAATTTGATTGGATGTTTCGTTTCGTTGCGGAAAAATTACTTAAGGGGTTAGGCCACAGTAACGGGTATAAAATCATGTGCCAATTTAACATCTTTTTCGTATGAACAAGTGATTCACTCATAGAATTAATTACACATCTATTTAGTATGAATATCAAGCTGTTAGGAAATATATATATATATATATATATTTTTTTTTTTAATGTCCAAAATGGCCGACTACTCGAAACTTCTCGAAACAGCTTTTTTCCAATGGGCGTGACAAATAACTTCAACAATTTTCACTCGATTTACTTCAAATTTAAAAGTTATGTTCCTAATTCCATATCGCAGAGAAGTACGAACGGAATTTTTGATTAATCGAAAACTGTTCATTTTATGAGCAGTTTATGAGCAGCTATACGACATTTTTCACCGAAAATTCATTTCTTAAGTTCAAATACTTACAAGTTTTGAATAAAACAATATTTTTTAAATTCCGTACGTACTTCTTTAGGTATTCTAATGTGGATTGACGAGAATTTTTGTTTTTTGTTCTAGGTAAAAAATTATGGATGCTAAACGTCACGCCGCGGAAAGCCTTAAAAAATATAACAAAAGAAAATATTAGTAGTCGGCCATTTTGTACATCGAAAAAAAAAAATATATATATATATATATATTTTCTAACAGCTTGATATTCATAATAAATACATGTGGAATTAATTTTATGAGTGAATCACTTTTTCATACGAAAAATGTCATCGCCCGCGCACCGACATGCGTGACTGCTTCCACTCCCTCCACCATGTTTAAAAAATTTTTTTTAAATATATTGATGTTAAAAAAAAAGATTAGTCAACATACCAAATATCAACATTCTATATTTAATACTTTTCGCATAAAAAATTGGTGAAAAATCGAACACTTTTTTGGCACAACAAGGCAGAACCTTCGCTCAACAATTGTAATTTGCACTCACATTGTGATCGATCGTGCCTTGAGGATTCGATAAGGCATCCGAGCGCAGCGTAGTCCGCGATCCCGGTTCACCAGGTCGTTTGAACATTTGCTGAATGAAAGGATCCCTCGTCCAGTCCTCCTGAATCTTTGCGTTATGTAACGGCCACACTTTACGACTGACGAAGTTGTTCTTGTTGTTGAAAAAATCGACGTTGCTCATGTTATCTCGCACTTTCAACATCATGTCCCGATAATAGAGCAAAAATTTCGACAATTTCAGTACGGCTCCCGACGATTTCTTGAACCGAGAGAAACGGACATTTTTATTCGTTGTTCGATAATGACAATGCTCTGAATGAATGTTTGTAGTGATTATTTGTGTGATGGTTGTTGTTGATCTATTGTATTTGTAAATAAATCGTAACGTGAAAATATTTTCAGTTTTTAAGGGGGGAGATACCTTTGGGCGTAGAACAAATTTTCCGATTTTCATGATTTTTTTTGTGAGGAAAGATTTTTTCATCATTTTTCAAACTTAGGGTATGTTTTATTACTACTTTTTGCTGTGACATATTTTTTTATTCATATTTCAAAATGGCGGACGTACGGCGCAGTCTTCTAAACTGTATTTTTTTAAACTGGCGTGACGTGTAGCTGAAAAACTAATCGACTGGTTCTGATGAATTTGGTATAAATCTTTGCAACCTTATTGTCTGAAACATGACCCTTAATTTTTTTGAAAATAAACAAAAAGTATTTTTTTATTGCAAAATGTGGCCATTTTTTTCGGAAGATTCTATCTTTTTGTTTCAAAGCGTACAATTTCATCAATTTTAAACATTTTTCACTTTTTCTTGGTTCATATTTCATTCATAAAAGATACCGTAAGTCTGAAAAATGGCGAAGAAATTTTTCCTTTAAAAAAAAAAATCATGAAAATCAGAAATTTTTTCCTCGTCTAAAACTATCTCCCCCCTTAATATTGAATACCCCGAGTTAATATACGTTAATGCTAATTTGCGAATTTGAGTAATCGAACATTTCTATGTTGATTAAGTTTAGAATGAATTAATCACTCGAATAGTATGAGAAAGAAACATCTTTTTCAAAATTTGTAAACTCGTATTAATGGTTATAATTAACATTTATTATTTAAATAATAAATTAGTTAAAAAACTAATTTATTAGTTTTTATTTTGATATTGAGTGAGTTTGGAACATATTATTAACTCGATTAAAATCCAGAAAAAAGACTATAAATTTCTACATTAAGGGGTTAGGCCAATCTAGAGGCCGAAAAAAAAGCTTTTTGGGGATTTTTTTTCAGAAAAACTACAAAATAAATCCAGATTACAAAAAAGGGTGTTTATCATAAATATCAGTGACTGTATACAATAATTTTTTTGAAGCGATTAATTTCAAAATGGCGGCTGTGCAGCGTTTATCTCAAAACTGTATTTTTTAAGTTGGCCGGAAACATAACTCAGACAATTTTAAACCGATTCACTTGACATGTTGAATATATCTTGAAAAATACATTTCCTATGGAAGTACGTAGGATTTTTTTTTATATTGCATAGTTCATTTGTTATTAACAATTATATGATGAAATTTTTCACTTTCCAAAAAATTGGCCTAAAAAATCGTCAGATAATTGTTAATAGCAAATGAACTATCCAATATAAAAAAAAATCCTACGTACTTCCATAGACGATGTATTTTTCAAGATATATTCAGCATTTCAAGTGAATCGGTTGAAAATTGTCTGAGTTATGTTGCCGGCCAACTTAAAAAATGCACTTTTGAGATAAACGCTGCACAGCCGCCATTTTGAAATTAATCGCTTCAAAAAAATTATTATATACAGTCACTGATATGTATGATAAACACCCTTTTTGTAATTTTGATTTATTTTGTAGTTTTTCTTTAAAAAAATCGCCAAAAAGCCTACTTTTTCGGCCTCTAGAGTCGCCTAAGGCCTTAAATTTAAGTTGATTCGAAAATTCGAATAAGTTATGGTGATGGGGCAGGACAACAACTCTATTCTTTATTTCTCTATTCTTATACATCGCTCTTCTTAAACATCTCCATTCGCAATATGCAATATATTCGTAATATTGCATTTATTATATTCTATATATATATATATATATATATATATATATATATATATATATATATATATATATATATATATATATTGCATTTACTTTATTGGCCACGAATAAAACAAGTGCAACGCAGAGGCTCTTGGAATAGAGATGATTCGGAAGAGAGATATTGTGAGAAGAATTTGTCGGAATACAGATGTTTTGGATGTCACATGAGATTTTGAAGAATATAGATATTTGAGAATAGAGATATTTAAGAGCAGTAATATTACAGAAGTGAATTGTTGTGGAATTGTGATCTTTACTAATAGAGATGTTTCTCATTAAACCTGCTCCAGAATAGAGATATTTACGAAGAGAGATGTCTGAAAATAGAGAAATAAAAATAAACACATGGTTGGAATGCAACGAAGATATTTTGTTTTCGTGATGCCCAATTATTTTTGGCGCATTTAGGCTACGAAAATGATTGAAACTTTTTCGAGCATCTTTACCCAAGGAATGCGTAACCTAAATCTACAAAATACGAATTATAGATAATGGTAAAGAGATTGGAAAATATGAGAAAGACGAAATTATTTTATCAGTAAGAAATTATCAAATTATTCATTAAATTTAACTGATTGAGCGGTAAGTTATTTACAAATATTATTCACAAATTATTTGTAAATATTAGTAACAATTACATTGAAATTATTCGTTAGGGGCGGACAGAATGACGCCACACTATATATGGAGGAGAGAACTAGGAGTGCTCACCATGGAATATGTGACAGGGGAAAGAGCGGGGTGGAGTTGAAATTCCGAACTTTGAATGCTCCGACGGTTTAAAATTCCGAATTTTAATATTCCGAAATTCAAGATGGGGCCGGGTTGAAATTCCGAACTTTGAATGGTCAGAACGCTCAAAACTCCGAAAGAATAGTACCCCGAAAAATCAAAACTCCGAAAGAATTTTACACGAAAAACCAAACCTCTGAAAATCTTAACACCGTCAAAATAATTCGGCTATGGATGTTTTAAGAGTTTCAAAATTTTCAATAAATCGACGAATTATTTCAAGAATATTTTTTATTAACAAGTGATTTTGCGTCAATTTTGAAATTTGTATAGACAACGTTATACGTTCTACATTATTCACAATCAACTGTTAGACTTTCGCTGGCATGATCTTGACATGAGGGCCGGGTTGAAATTTCGAACTTTGAATGCGCCGACGGTTTTAGATTCCGAATTTTAAGGGGCTATACCAGTATGACACTTAAAAAAAATCGATCTTTTTTTTGTTGCCTTTTTCGACAGTTTATATTTTATACTTTATGTTTAAACTAAGCAGTTTTTATGGCAAATATCATTTTATCTTGCAAAAATCGATAATTAAATCTTTAAAGGCGTTTTTCCAGAAATGAGATTTCTAAAATTTTCTGACATTGTAACTCGAAGAGCAATTTTCCGATTGACTTGAAATTTGAACTGAGTACTTTTGAATATGTTTACTCTACAATGACGTAGGCTATTTTTGATTGGACGAAAATTGACGATTTGGCATTGAAAAAAACGACCATTTTACAGGCAAGGAAACAGACTTTTTTCATAACTACGCCATTTTGTTAGATTTCGATATTTCTCGAAAATCCTACGTCATTATACAGGAAATACCTTCCAGTTTAACGACATTTTTTCCTTTTCCGGTTTCAGCTACTCAATCGGCCGAAATCATGTCAGCAGTGGAGGAACTTTTTTTTTTGGCGCCTCCGATAGCGGCGCATATGTTGCTTGGATCTCAATATTTTTCTATGAAAAAATATGTAATATAGGTCAAATATAGCCAAATATATTCTCAATTTCCCGAAATATTTAATTGAGTACTTTTCTTCCAAAAAATTCCCGAAAATCACCCAAATTTTCAGACTTCACATTGGTATAGCCCCTTAATGTTCCGAAATTACAAGGTGCGTCAAGATTGTGCCAGCAAAAGTCTACACAGTTCACTGTACATGATGTAGAACGTATAACATTGTGTAGACAAATTTCAAAATTGACGTAAAATGACTTCTTAATAAAAAAAATTCTTCAAATAATTCGTCGATTGATTGAAAATTTCGAAACTTTAAAAACTTCCATAGCCGAATTATTTTGACGGTGTTCAGATTTTCGGAGGTAGAATTCTTTCGGAGTTTTGAGCATTTTGATCATCCAAAGTTTGGAATTTCAACCCGGCCCCGAAAGAGCGTTGAGATATATTGGAGAAGTGATGAGAATGGAGGAGACGAGGTGGTCAAAAAAATTGCTTACTAGACGAAATTAGAGCGATAACAAACGGTGATCCGTCAAAATGGGCGAAAAACCTGGTGCAGGTATTGAGAGATCTGAAGATCGAAGATATAATAACAATGATAAGGGGGCGAAAAGAAGTAAAAAAAATAGACGAAAGGATAGAAGAGGGACTGGAAAACTTAAAAAATATAATTTTGAAGAGGGAAGAGGAAAAAATCGACGTATAATGAAAAGTATAAATATATTATAGAAAAGGACGAGATGGCATGGAAATATTGGTCAGAGGAGGGAGTAAAGGGTAGGGAAAATGAAATATGAGCGAGGCTAAGATGTGGCAACATAGGAAAGGCGGAAAAGAAAGGGGAAAATGATTGGAGATGCAGGATATGCAAAGAAAAAAATTAGACATTGAAGCACCTACTGATATGCAAAAAGGTAGAGAGTTAGTATCGCAGAAAGCAAAGAAGGCAGAGGAGTGGATGGAAGGAATATATGGGGGGGGGGGGGGGATTATAAATATGCTGGGAGGAAAAATAAAAATAGGGATATGCGAGTCCTTCAGGGAAATAGAGGAAACGGGTAGAAAGATGAGTGAGGAGCATGGGGGAGGAGAAATCGACGGAGTGGACAAATAAATCAAGAAAGGGAGAATGTAGGGTGTAAATAATAAGTGAAAAGCATGTATGTGAAATATTAATGTTTTGTAAAAAGCTTTGCAAAAACGCTGTGGGAATAAAACTCGATACTAACTAACTAACTACATTCAAGCTATTCAATCTCCATTTAAATTAATTTATTAGATTGCCGAATTTAAATTCAGATTATTTACTGAATTAAGTGTTAATCATTTTTATTCAAATTACATCAATTTGAATTAAAATAATTATTTAGTTAGCAAGAAATTTAAAAACAAAGGGGAATTTTCGTAGCATCCCAACGATGCAACATTACTCTTTGCTATTATAGAAAAAAGCTATTGGACAATAGTAAAGCAACGAAAACGATTTAGACAAGAATAAAGAAATAAACAGAACAAAGTAGATATTTCGTTGCATCCCAACGATGCAACTTTCAACACCATAATATCCCGTTTAAGGGGGCAGGTCACTTTGAAAATTTCAAAAAATCGAATGCAAGCAAGACTTGAAGAAATCGACGATGATGAGCAATCAGAAGGGATTTCGTACGGTGCAGGAATTGCCGATTGAGTTTAGGTAAGCGTTTTTCGTAGTTAAACTTCAAACGCGTTTTTCTCGAAACGACGTTTTCAAAATCTAGCTCCATCGTATATCTAAAACTAATAAACCGATTCTCTTGAAATTTGAACCACATATTGTAAACCTGATTCGCAACAAAATGACTCTCGATGGTTTTAAAATTTTGATTTTTACTCTTTTTTTGCGAAAAACTGCGAAAAACCGCGTTTTTTAAAACTTTTTTCGTTTTTCATCTGCCATTTTTTTATTTTTTGATAACACTTCGTATCCGAGGGTCATTTTGTAGCTGGTGTCATACTGAATCTAATGGACTTTGATTTTTTTGTTTCAGACAAGTTAAACTATAGTTTTTGTACGTTAAAATGAATAAAAATTAATTAAAATAAAAAAAAATGTATTTCGAGACTTTATTTATCAAGCCCAACAGCAATTCATATCTTTTATAAAATCCTCAAAAAAAATCGCGAAAATAGCCTTTTTTCGTGGCTCCAAAGTGGACTGGCCCGTTAATATTCATTATTATCGGTAGCTCGAGTCGAATTTGATTACCGGCAAAATAAAAAATTTATTCCATGCACGGTGGCGCGCAAAAAGCTGAAAAATTCCAACTCACCGGGTCGATTTTCTCTTCATTATTCTTGGGAAACGTCGCTCCGAGCTTGTCCAGCTTAACGGAAAATATTGCTGCGAGTGCAGCTGCGGATCATAACGTGACGAGCTTATCGAGACAACTGTATTCGCGGATAATAGTTTCTCGGGGTGCAGGGTCTTTGGGAACTTTTGTCAATGCGCGCGGTCTCGCGTTTGCGTTACGTGTCGTATTGCTTACACACGGGACACACGTGGAATTATCGCAACCATACGCCACTTTCACGTGGCCCTTCCATCGTTATCGGCGATATCTTACGCTGTGTTTGCAGGCGCGAAGGAACGAAAGGGTGATAAAATTTGAAAATATGGCTGGTGTAAAATTTTACGAGCAACAATTGGCGAAACGTTCTCGCCTACATGGAAAACATTGCTGGGACGTTTCCAACTGTTGGAAAAACTATATTCACGAGCTCGTATTACACTGGGCGAGTGTCATCGGTAATTTTTATCTACTTGTCGCTCACGTTTGATCTGATAGGAGGAAAGAGGGAGAAAAAAAAACGGAGACAGAAAGTGAGAGGCAAAAGGTGCACACGCACACTTGCAAGCCATGACCAGAACGTTTTTCGCCAACGTTGTTCGTCTACGAATAGTGAAGAACAAAGAACTATTCATGAGCTGAAAAATAGAATTCCGAAGAACTTTTCACGAGTTGAAAAAAAGTAGATTTCAAAGGCTTGTCAACGAGCTAAAAAAAGACCAAATTATTTTTATTCCAATTCAATTTTAATTTCATTTTAATTCAAATTAAATTTTAATTCAAATTCAATTATTCGCGAGTTTAAAGAAGAAGAATTCAAAGAGTTATTCATGAGCGTAAAAAAATAAAGAATTACTTGACGAATTGAAATAAAAAAATACGAGATGAAGAATCTAATACATTGTGTAACATTCAGCAGGGATCCGAGTCAACGAAATAAAATTTCTTTCATTTTCGAGAGGCAATTTTTTACTGAATTCGCGAGTTCAAAAGATAAGGATTCAAATAATTCAAAGGCTTATCAATGAGCTAAAAAAAGACCACATTATTTTTATTCAAATTCGATTTTAATTGAAATTCAATTTTAATTTAATTTTAATTCAATTTTAATTCGAATTCAATTATTCGCGAGTTCAAAGAAGAATTCAGAGTTATTCATGAGTGTAAAAGAAATAAAGAATTACTTGACGAATTGAAATAAAAAAATACGAGGTGAAAAAATCTAATACATTGTGTAATATTCAGCAGGGATCCGAGTCAGCGAAATAAAATTTGTTTCATTTTCCAGAGGCAATTTTCACTGAATTCGCGAGTTCAAAAGATGAGGATTCAAAGAATTATTCCGGAGTTAAAAAAAACGAAGAATTTAAAGAATTATTTGACAAATTGAAATGAAATTATGCGGGGTAAAAAAGAACATAATACATCGTGTATCATTCAGCAGGGATAAGAGTCAACGAAATAAGACTTGTTTCATTTTCCAAACGCAATTTTTCCCGCAAACGACGCTTATTCGGCTCGAAACTCAACATTTTCGCACGAAAAAAATTACGTGATGCCGATACAAAATCGTTAATATTTCAAGGTTATGGTCTTGCGAGATGTCCAACCTTACGATACGACGTTTTAACTCTGACAATTTCATTTGCATGACGAAATCCGTCTATGGATCCTTTCTTTGCGACTTTAAGGGGTTACGTGGGTTTGAAAAATTCCAAAAAATGCATTTTTTTCTTCAAATTTCATTATCCAATAGTACAATATGTCTAGAATATTCTCCTGAAGTTTTAAGTCAATCGGAGTAAAAGTCTAGGGGAGCGACGCAGGTATATCGCATTTTTCTCAAAACACTATTTTTGAAGTCGGTGGACACGATTTCTCAAAAGCTGATAATTAAATAATAAATCTTATTGAACTATTTTGCATACAACTCTGGCAAAAATTCAAATTTCAATTCTTTTTAAAATCCTTCGTTCAATCACGAGCTATACTTATCCACAAACGGAAAAAAAAAAGTTTTTTAATGAGTTATCCTGACCACCACGAGGACACTTTTTTTAGGGGTATCCGGAAACCACTCCCCACCGGCTGAATTTCCCAAATTTTTGGACGATTTTTTTTGAAATATTGTTAAAATGTTGCTCTTTAATGTGCTTAACATTTTGAATAAATAATTTATATATATATGTATTTTTTAAGGCGATCCTCTAGTTTCTCGGGTCGAAAAAATCGATTTTTTTTTCATAAATCACATCTACAACGTGTGTAGAAAATGTGTGCCAAAGGATTTTTCGATATTCGAAGTGGTTCACAAGTTACGGCCCTGGAACGGAGCAGGTATACGGAGCAGGTATACTTTCAAACGCGTTTTTCTCGAAACACCATTTTTCGAAACGGCGACCACGATATTTCAGAAACTACTGCACCGAGCTTGTTCAAATTTATACAGCATCTTTAATATGTTATAAGCCAGCGATTGAACTAGGATTATCATGATTGCTTCGATAGTTTTTTTTTTGTACGAGCGAAAAACTTAATAAAAAATGAGTAAAAAATATAATGTAATTTTCAAAAGTGTATAAAAAAGTCAATTTTTGTAATTTAGAATTCACTCTAGTTCAATCGCTAGTCTTAAATATGAAGATTAAAATGCCGTTTGGTTTTTTTATTTCAGATAAGCAGAACAGCCGCAATCTTGGTCACCGTCGAGCACCTCTTTTACTTGATGTCTTCCTGTCGGCCACTATAACGTTTATTCTATTATATATTTTGACTTCAAAAAATTTTTAAAGCTTATTTAAATGTTAATAAAGATTATGCAAAAACAATGAGATTGATTATTTCGATGCTTTGCCCGTAAAAAATTATTGAAAAAGCCGTAAAAAAAACAGCCGAGAAACTAGAGGACCGCGTTAAATAGAGAAAATGTTTTTTTTTTTGCTTCGGAACCCACGTAACCCCTAAGTGTATTATTATCGAAACGTTTGCTGGAGCACCCTCGAGAGACGGTGTTATTGTTGCGGATGCACGCGATCAGGGAATAACAGCGGTTTTATGATTTTCCCACGTACACGGGGATCGTGACTCGGAGTTAAATAGCGTTATAGCGTACGTGGCTCATAAAATATTCAGAAATGAAAAAAGAGGAACAGAGTCCATCGGCACTGGGACAAACAAGCGTGGTACGCGAGTCTAGGATACGAGTGAGATTGCAATCGCAGCGTAAACAATATCGCGGCCACTCCTACTGGGACGTTTTTAATTTTTTTTCAACAATAACAAAACTCCATGGGTAGGATCGTTTTCTTTTTTATGTCTATTTTCCTATCGACCCGCCTTTTGCACAATATCTGTACATAGAAGAAGAGGGAAAAAAAAACGGCACAACCACGAGACGGCGTGAATTTAGTTCTACCATCTTGCTCGTAGAACGCCGCCCATTTTGTTGTAATCCGCGAGATGTCGGAACACCAAGCGGGACAAGCCCCAACGGTGGACCACCCCACGGGGTCGGGAGGTCAATTTGCAGCGCAAGCAGATTTGTCTCAGCGCCGCCTGGCGCGGAATCTCGTCCATCTCTTTGCTGGCAATTTCCTGGGAAAAGGGAATGACGAAACACGGTTATGAAATGCTTCGTTGTATTGCCTGATACATAATTAATATGAATAGTTAACAATGAATTAGTTCACAGTCAATCCTTAACAAAATTTACAATTGTTTGTAATAATAACAATGATTTAATTGATAATCATTTATATTATTATTACAAATATACTCAATATTTTTTAATTATTGATAGTAATTGTTAACATTATCATACCATTATTACAATTGTACTATTAATATACTAGTAGCTCGCCCCGAACTGAGACCTCGCGATTTTTCGTTTTCACCCGCCTACCAAAAAAGAATGGAGGATGTATATGAGGTATTCTAAGTGTTTGCGAACGGCCTAAAAGCCCGACCTTCCTCAATCTTTTTCAAACTTGGTGATGTTTTTGTATCATATATTTTGAGTACGCGGCATTTTTTCAGATTTTTATCGGCTCGCTAACTCGGCTAACTCGGAGATAAGATTTTACACGTGATAAAATTTCAAATGATCGTATCGTATTGATCTTCTCGCCGTACGAAAAAATGCCCTCTACAAAAAAGATGCGTTTTTCTATGAACTATTTTGGAAACAAATTTCAAAATTTTCCACGTACTACAACACTAAAAAAAAAGAAAAATATTTCATTTTTTATTTTTTTAACTCCAATGACTAAGTTGATCCTGCTGAAATTTACACTGAATTTTCTTTTATTAGTGTAAAACAACATGTGTAAGTTTCATTCTGGGCTGGGCTTGCGTTCAGTTAATATCGTCGTCTTAAATTTAGTGGGAAATTGTTTTTGTTTACTGACTCGGCGATTTACAATTTTTAAGTAAAAATGGTTATGACTAAACTTGTAGGAAAACGAGTGCTTTGCAACTTTGGTCATTACAGTTTTTTCTCTACCATCAATATTTTTCGAATTAAACCTGAAACACTATAGCATTGTCTCGTTCATTTTTTAATTTAGGGCATAAACGAACATGAACAAACTTGTAGAGAATGGAATTCTCGACAATTTTGGTCTCTACCTTTTTTTTCCTAGAATCAATATTTAAGGTCGTACGCCAACGGTTTCCTGCCTGTCTCCCACATTTTTAGTTCACGGAAACCTCGCTTAGCTCGGTGAATAATAATAATACAAAAATTAAGAAATCTTTATCGATGTAATATCCATGACTTCAATACAGCCAGGACAAGTAAACAATTGTCAATTCCGTTAACTATTGACTGCGAACTAATTTATTGTTCACTATTCATATTAATTGTGTATTTATATTGGATAATATTAGTAGTCATTAATATTCAAATGAACTATTTGTATTATTATTGAAAATGTTATCAACTATACACTGTTATTGTAACTAATATCAATGTTGTTTTGTATATTTTCTATATTGCTATTAAGAATTGATTGAATTATATTAAATATTTTATTATTCATTGTGAACTGGACGCAGTGGAAACGTGGAGGTGAAGGACGGAGCAAATAGACAAAATTATAGAATAAATATGTTGAGGGGAGGGTAGGGGTTTGCACTTAAAAAAAAAACGATTTTTTGTCTTTTCTTATAGTTAAACATTTCAAGAATATAATCCCAAAATTTCAAGTCAATCAGAGCAAAACTCTCGAAGTTATTGACTATTTAGTCCCGCTCCTCTAACACTGTAGCTCCGACTTCTCTAAACTTCAAACGCGTTTTTCTCGAAACCACTTTTTCAAAGTCCGTGTTCACTGCCATTTGAAAACTACATGACCGATTTATTTCAAACGTGGTACACACTTTCTACATATAAAATACCTCACCCCAACGGTTAGTTTGAGATTTTTTTTACATTGAGGGGATTTTCCACCCCCAAAATGGCGGAATTATTCGTGAAAAATAGCACTTTTCACTTTACATGACCAACAAAAATTTAGAAATTAAAAAAAAATTATCAAAGACCGTTGGGGGAAGGATTTGATGATACTTTGACTGAATTTTAATGGTACTTGATTTCAGATAATTTCTAGCTGAGATACAGTGAACACCGCAAATCGTGTTTTTCCAAAGGCGTTCTTGGAAAAGCTTTGTCACCGGCTTGTTTGTGGATATTTTCGCGTACAAATTTCACGGAATTTTCTTGAAATGACACTTAACAATGTACAAAAGGTTTCAATAAATTTACTCTATCCATGTAGATGAAAAAAAATCGCAAAAAAGTGTTTTTTTTTCACGCTGAAACCTCTACCCTCCCCTTAAAATGGCAATGGGTATAAATGGCAATACGTCTAACTACATATGGAGAGTGGGGGCGAGAACAACGGGCATAGGAATAGAAGCGTGGAGAAGAGGAGTGAACTACCTATGAGATATAATAAAAATGCCGGGAAATAGGTGGTCGAAAAAGTGTTTGGAGGAAGAAGCGATGTTTAAGGCCTTAGGCCACTCTAGAGGCCAAAAAATAGGCTTTCGGGGATTTTTTTTCAGACAAATACATATCAGTGACTGTATACAATAATTTTTTTGAAGCGATTCATTTTAAGGCGGCCCTGTAGTTTCTCGGGTCGAAAAAATCGATTTTTTTTTTCATAAATCACATCTACAACATGTGTAGAAAATGTGTGCCAAAGGATTTTTCGATATTCGAAGTGGTTCACAAGTTACGGCCCTGGAACAGAGCAGGTATACGGAGCAGGTATACTTTCAAACGCGTTTTTCTCGAAACACCATTTTTCGAAACCGCTGACCACGATATTTCAGAAACTACTGCACCGATCTTGTTCAAATTTATACAGCATCTTTAATATGTTATAAGCCAGCGATTGAACTAGGATTATCATGATTGCTTCGATAGTTTTTTTTTGTACGAGCGAAAAACTTAAGAAAAAATGAGTAAAAAATAGAATGTAATTTTCAAAAGTGTATAAAAAAGTCAATTTTTGTAATTTAGAATTCACTCTAGTTCAATCGCTAGTCTTAAATATGAAGATTGAAATGCCGTTTGGTTTTTTGATTTCAGATAAGCAGAACAGCCGCAATCTTGGTCACCGTCAAGCACCTCTTTTACTTGATGTCTTCCTGTCGGCCACTATAACGTTTATTCTATTATATATTTTGACTTCAAAAAATTTGTAAAGCTTATTTAAATGTTAATAAAGATTATGCAAAAACAATGGGATTGATTATTTCGATGCTTTGACCGTAAAAAATTATTGAAAAAGCCGTTAAAAAACAGGCGAGAAACTAGAGGACCGCGTTAAAATGGCGACTTCGCATCTTATCGTTTATCTTAAAACTGCATTTTTTAAGTTGGCCGGAAAAATAACTCAGACAATTTTCATCCGATTCACTTGAAATGTTGAATATATCTGGAAAAACTCATTGTCTATGGAAGTACGTAGGGTTATTTTTTATATTGCATAGTTCATTTGTTATTGACAATTATCTGACGATTTTTTAGGCAAATTTTTGGAAAGGTTACGACCTTCAGACAAATAATTGATCAGTATTCGAAATAATGTTATTAACTGTCAACTATGATTTTTATCACTTATCAATTATGATTTACATGAATTCACAATTAGCAGAAGAGAAAATGAATAGATTAAGGTAGACATAACGGGGTTACATCCAGTTCAAATTATTTCAAATATCGATTTTTGATTTCCGACAGATTCTTCAAATATAACATTCCAAAAATATTCATTGAGGATTTTGGATCGATCCGTTGAAAGTTGCGCGTGTTATGGGGGTCTATAGGTAGCTTTCGCGAACCGGCGAACTTTAAACGCGTTTATCTCAAAACGACTTTTTCACAATTGCCGATTACGTAATAAGCTTCTTTCGCACATCATAAAGCAGTGCTTCAGCGACGAAATTCTTTTTTTCAATGCATAGTTTTTTTTATCAACGAAAATAGAGCGTTTTTTCACCGAAAAATCAATACTTCCACATTGGAGTGCGGCCGTTTTTATTTGATATCAATATTTTGATATAAAAATAATATTTTTTTAACGCTTCGTCCAAGCAAGATAATTTCATGCAAAAACTAAATGTGTTTGATTTTTTTGTTTTGGATGATTTGCTTCCGAGCAGCAGCGGTCGCCGTGTAGAACGTTTTTCAAATCATCACAAACCATCGTATCTACCACATTTATAAATATTTTTTAATACAAAAATTGTAGAAGATACTTAAAACCGTACTCTTTGACCCTTTCAATACGGCGAAAAAATCAGTTTAGTGCGCCTCATTACCGGGAACAGTTATTTCTCCTCCAAGTGATTATTACGATGAAATAAATTTTCTGTCTGAGACTTGCTCAGTAAGGGTGCGAAATCCTCACCACTGAAATGCGCCTATGTTTTTCGGTAACTGGGATTACGTTGTCCCAGCCGTAATTTCAAAAAATTTCCAGACTGGGACAGTATATGCCCCGTCAGGTGTGAAAGGGGTAAGGCCTGATATACATTCAGACAGGAAAAAATAAGCAATATTGAGGGATTTTTTAAACTATGAAATAATTGGATGATGAGTGGTTGATGAGTGAATCACTTTTTCATACGACAAAAATTGTTAAATTCGCCATGATTTTATACCTGGTACTGTGGCCTAACCCCTTGAAGAAAAAGAAAAAAATAAATCGATTTTCTGATCGTTGTAAATGTATATCCCGCCTTAATGTGAAAAAAAAAAAAAAAAAAAAAATTTGAAAACCTGCAAACGTTTTCCCAGAAAAAAATCACGAAAATTGTTCTTTGTTTCCGGCGTGAAAAATCATGAAAATCGGCAAATTTGTTCCTCCCTTTAATGGGTAACACGAGCAACGTGTAACCCATTAAGGGGGGAGATACTCTTAGGGAAGGAACAAATTTGCTGATTTTTTTTTTCTAACGAAAGATTTTTTCACCATTTTTGAGACTTGGCTTGAGATTACATGGTTTTTTAAAATCGATCTTCAAAAATGGCGGAGTTAGTGAATGGTCTTCTAAACTGCATTTTCAAAACTTGCGTGACGTACAGCTAAAAAACTAATCCCCCAATTCTGATGAAATTTGGTAGAAATCTTTATAACCTTATTGTCTAAAACATGACGCGAAATATTCTTAAAAATTAAACAAAAACGTATTTTTTAACGGCAAAATGTATCCATTTTTTCGGAAACGTACCATTTCATCGATTTTCAACGACGTTGAAGTTTGCATCGTTGGATCGCACAGAAACTTAATTTTTCTTCTATTGCTCACATTTTTTGCCGACTTAGCTCACAATCATCACCGAAGTAGTTTTTCTTATCTTCATTAGAGATCAGTTACCTTAGTGGATTACAAAATGACTGATTATGCTGAAAATAAGAATAAAAAAGAACTTTCGTTGTATTCCAACGTTGCAGACTGCAACGCGATCGATTTTCAACTTTTTTCACTTTTCCTTAGTTCATATTCTACTGAAAGAAATCTTCAATCAAAGAAAAATCTTCGGTTTTTTTTTTTTTTTTTTTTTTTTCAGATTAATCCCGCCGGTGGTACGTGTCACACAGTCTCACAACATTCGAAACCGGTTGAGAAGACCGTGCCATACCTCCGCCATTGTTAAAGAATAATAAATTAAAAAATGACATGTAACAGCCAAAAGTAGTAATAAAACATACCCAAAGTCTCAAAAATGGTAGAGAAATGTTTCAAAAAAAAAAACCATAAAAATCTGCAAACTTTTTCCTCGTCCAAAGGTATTCACCCCCTCGAGCTTTTCTGATTTTATAGAAACAAACGAGTATAAGCACCAGAAGATTGAGTATTAAAATAAATTAATAGAAGATAGAGTAATCAATACAAAAAGGTGGAAAATCGGAACAGTTCTCTAGCCCTTGTAGGCATAATTTTTGTTTGATAAAATTGTGGCAATTGTAGTGACAGCACGCTGTGTAAATGCGAAAGGATCTCGATGGAAAATCGCGCAAGGACACGGTACACGAGGAAAATTGGGGAAAAACAAAAAGTTAAATAGCGGAAAATTGACTGTTTGTGCGATATCGTGTACTTTTCGCAAGAGACGTTTGTCTTTGTTTTTTCGTCGGTCCTCGAACTCACTCGTATCTCGGGAGGCAATATGTCGTTTCTCTTCAGGCCTAAGAGTCGCAGCCTGTTTGGAGCATGTTCCTTCACCAATCTCCGCCGCTTGACGTCGCGTTTCATTTTATGATCCGGCCATTTGTCCCAAATCATTCCCTGCAGCTTGGGATTCTTCGCTATAGTCTTCGCGCTCGTCGTGGCTTCATTTCTCACCTGTCAGAAATTTTCAGCCAAATTGTTTCACACGGTGGACACGTTTGGCAGGATTTTTCGATGTTTTTGAGGTTAGGTCTGACGAAACGGCTCCGCTGGATCGAATGCGAGGAAGAACAGGGAACGAAGGAGCGGCGGTTCGATGAAGAGAATTCGGGAGATCCAAAAGAATCGCTAGTACTCACCGGAAGTGCAGTATGAACGAGGCTCCGGCTAAATAACTTCGAAACGCCGGAGATGAGAGTTTGCAGGCCGGCCATTTTCGATGTTTGCGTGATCAGCTGTTCGAACCTCGGAATGGGCGTGACTTGTGGCACTCTACTTTATCGACGGATGGAAAATTCTCATTTTGGGGTGTCGGTATTATCGCAGGAAACGCGACTTCCGGTTCCGCGAGACCGGAAACACGGATTTACTCGGGATCGTGCGTTCCATTTGTCAAAAATTAAGGTAATCCTATCGTCAAGCTTCAATCCACAGGATCTTCATTTTTTTTCACTTCACTAAATATATTAATAATCGTCTCTGTAAAATTTGAGGGTCGGTTATCGACCTAATTTGCACAGAAAAGAAATATTAAGATTGCGTATTTTTGCGAAGGAGTTTCGAGACGATCATGCAAAAACCCAATTTCCGGTCGCTACAAAAGTGTATATTGTTATATACACTTTTGTAGCGACCGGAAATTGGGTTTTTGGGAATCCGTCAGATTCTTAAAAATAATCGGATTTACATAACACTTGTAGTAATCCAATGCTCTTAGAAAAATTACGCTTATTGAACTAATTTTTATGTAATATCAAGTTTAATTTGAACTTCCGGTATTGGATTTATTACCACTTGCTACGATAAAGGGACGTGACAGCAAGGCAACAGCTGACTGTAGTCCTAACCTCATATCACTCATTCTAATTTCCACACATATTTCGCCGACAAATTTTCCACGCTTTTGACCAGTCGTGGCCCGAACACAATGCTTTATATTTCCTGCACCTGACATTGTTTTGACAAATCGACGTTGAGAAGCATAGAGGTTAAACTCGCCTGGTCGAGTAAAAAGAGACGGAGATAGAACCAATGTTGCCAAATATCAAACCTAGAAATACTGCGCGCATCTTCGGAATAACTATTTTTTCATTTTTCTAATTAAATGTGAACATTTATTCAACAGTTTACACATGGAAAATTTTAGTTATTACAAATTATTTTTTTTGCACATGTTAAAAATATGAATTGTACAAGTCTGAAGTGTGATTAGTGATATGACTAGTGTGAAGTGATAGGATTTGGAAGCTATGAACATTCCGTCGACCGTAGAAGACCTACACTATGGACCTGCAGTGGCGTAGCGTGGATTTTTGCCGCCCGGGGCTAACCCTAAATTTGCCGCCCCCCCGCCCTATTTTCGCAACTGAGTGCCGCCCGCCGCCGCCGCCCCACATCTGCGCCGCCCGGGGCCATGGCCCCCTCTGCCCCCCCCCCCCCACGCTACGCCACTGTGGACCTGGTATCGATGATTCCATGTAAGTTGACAAATTTCATGATTTATTCATTCCCAAATTTTCAAACGCGTTTTTCTCAAAACCACGTTTTTCAAATCGGTGCCCAACATTTCTCGAAAACCAATGAACCGATTGCCTTGAAGTTTTTTGCGGTTATTCTATACACCAATATCTAGTACTTGTCATACGATTTTTTTTCCGTTACTTAGTTTTTGTTTTATAGGCAAAATAATAACTAATTTTTTGCCAAAAAAATTACTATTTATGTTCAAACGTCCGCCATTTTGTCATAAATCGATATTTTCAAAATCGGCTATGACAAGTACTAGATTATAGTATCTCATTTAATAATCTTTTTGGTTTTTTTTAGATGATTTTTGAAGAAACGCTTGTGGGTACCGTATACGCAGATTTTTTTACGACGCTCCAAGGATCATACAATATCCTTGTGTATTTTTGATATTTTTAAATAAAGAAAATTAAACGTATTTTTGAATGTATATACTTTTTGATAATTTAAACCCCAATCCGAAATTTCAAATAGTTTTCCTTGAAAAAATTCACAAAAATGTCCTTTTTCCGGCTCCTAGGTGTATATCTCCCCTTAAGGCGAAGTAGAAGATCTACCACGTGACATATGAGTGCGAGAGAGATAGCTCAACTTTTCGAACAGAGATTTCTTAGAGATGAATAATATTTAGGGCAAAAGGAAATCATCAAGCTCTGCGTCAGGGAATTCTCCGAACTTAATGCTTTGTTTTTTTCTGAAAAATGTATCTATGAGAAAATTCGATTGGAAAACTTGTGAGGTTATGTTGACCTTGTACATGCCCATAAGGGGCTATACCAGTGTGAATGCTGAAAATTGGGTTATTGGGATGATAAAATGAAATTGATATTCTTGAAAGTATACTCTGTCGAAAAAGGCAAAAAATCGATTTTTTGTATTGTCACACTGGTATAGTCCCTAAGCTATCCGCAGAAGCATCGCGACAATCGCGTAAAAATTTAACTTACCGGCTGTTGGTAAAGCAGGCCATTCGCGATCATCGATAGGTCGTTCCACCGCCATTAGTAATCGTATACGCTTTTTTCGATTCAAAATTCAATTTCGAATTTTATTTTTGAATTCTCGTTCCTCGGATTTAATTTTACTCGAATTTGATCTACTCGCTTTTGATCACAGACAAAAAGATTTAAAAATTGCGCTAAACCGGAGATATTTAATTCTCCGTTTTATGAAATGTGCCAAATTTCCGTGTGAAAAATGCGAAATGTCAATTTGACGACAAAAAATCTCGATATTTCACTCGCGTGGATACTTTGATATCCGTCGAAAAAAAAAACAACCGGAAGTGCAGCGTTTCGTCGTCGTGCGCGCGTAATTGACAAATTTCAAGATTAGTTTCCACTGATACTTTATTCGCCTTCAATCGTTATTAACCCACTATTCGTATGTACAAGTAAATTGTTGGTGATGATAAAACGATTCTCAACTATTTTGTTTTTCAACCTCATGGAACCGTGAACGCGCAACAAAGACGAGAATATCGACGTTTACTTTCGAGCTTGAAAAATAGAAAACAAAATTGAAAAAGAAAAACGACAAACTGAAGAACGTGTACAAGTACAAAGCGACGAGACAAAATGTTTCACAGTAGAAAAAAAATGGGAAAAATTCGTTTTCCTTCAGACTTCGATCCTAAAGTAGCTTATCAGTTCAGGAAAATAAAATAACACACCGAATTTTTCCACAAAGTAAAATTAACGTTATCGCGGAATATCTAACGACGAAGGTTTTTTCTTCTTCTCAAAATTCAGTTTCTTTTTTTTTTCTATCGAAGAGCGAGCTTTTTCCGTCGCCGGAATGAGAGCCAAGACCAAACGATTATTCCTTCTCCCCACGGCGAGCAACATTCGCGAGCACTCGATAACCGGCAAACGAAGCGAGACGCGCGCGTTCTCGTCGAAAAATAGAGCAAAACGTTTCGTCAATTCTCCTTCGACGATATATTCCCGTATCGTAGAAGCGAGTGACTTGCGATCAAATTCTCAGCTTCTACCGATCGTCAATCACCGAAAAACAAAAGCGCCAAATATTTCGATCGCGACAAGCGTCCCGAGATCTCGACGTGAATAAAAAGTAAAAAAAAAGTGGGGATGTTTTCTCGAGTATCGCAGATATAGGATTTATTATTTCCGTATAATAATTAGAAAATATAATTAAGCCGAGCTAAATTATGATGTTGTTGTTGTCGTTTGATGTTCATCGTGGAACAGATGTATACGATAGCTCGCGTATTTCGGGTTCTTTCCTTCGTGCCATCGCTCGGTGAAAGAGAAAAGCTGGCAAAGCGAGGTGAGACGGGGCAGGGGAGGGAAGGGGGGGGGGGTAGGGGATTGTATAGGATAAGATCGTAATTTTTGTTCTCACTGTGTCATCATTCCGTTATTCGTCTCTTTCCTACGGAACTCTTTGCGATGGAAAAATTGTCGCAGCGATCGTTTCGAGGGATGGAGAATACGAGTGACGAGGAGAAACGGCGTCTCGTATCGTTCCCTACGTGTAGGGATTACGAGGCAGCGTTTCTTCCCGCAAGTCTCGCGTCTTTCACTGCTATCGAACGATCGACGATATTTTTGTTGCTGCTGCTGATGTAATCTCGCGAAAACGGGCGTGCCCGTTGTCGGCAAATGCCACGAGGTCGCTGTTGTCGCTGTTTCCTCCTCTCGCGGGCTCATCTTTTCGTTCACGTTCGTATGGCGCAAAGTCAGAATACAAATAACGTTTGCTACGATACGCCGGCATCCACCACCACCACCACCACCACCCGGCGACGTTAGCGGCCGCGGCTCGTCGATTGCGCGAAAACTGATTTTATTTCTTTTTCTGGGCCTTCTCGGCGGCCTTGGTAACCTTGCCCGTGGCGTCCTTGAAATTAACGCCCTTGATAACACCGACGGCAACGGTCTGACGCATGTCGCGCACCGCGAAACGACCCAGGGGCGGGAACTCCTGGAAAGCCTCGACGCACATTGGCTTGCTCGGCACCAAAACAACGATCGCCGCGTCGCCGGACTTTATCGCCTTTGGATTCTCCTCGGTCGTCTTGCCCGTACGACGGTCGCACTTCTCCTTTATCTCCGCGAACTTGCACGCGATGTGGGCCGTGTGACAATCCAACACCGGCGTGTAACCGTTGCTTATCTGGCCGGGATGGTTCAGCACGATTACCTAATCGAGAGGAAAGAGAAGACACACTTTTCTTTAGGACTGCTGGTGCGTTGTTGACGCTTGGGAGGATTCTACTTTTGGCAAATTTGTTTGTTTGGGCCCTTTTTTATTCGTTCGCTGTGGATCGGAAATTTGTTTTTTTTAAAGGGGTTTACACCCACTTGCGATTTTGAAAAAATCGATTTTTTTATTGCATTTTTTTGAAGTATAAGTATCCGGGCCCATACGGAAGTATGGGCCCGGAATAGATGACTCTATGTAAGTTTACAAAAAAAAAATATTTTCTTCGTGTAAACTGAAATTGAAACTTTAAACGCGTTTTTCTCAAAATGGCATTTCTTAAGTCGGTGACCAAGATTACTCGAACACTAATGAACCGATCTTCTTGAAATTTTGCAGGCTTATTTAATACATAAAAATGTAGTCTTTAATCGTTCGATTTTGAAAAATGAATATTTTTTAAAATCCTTCGATTAAAGACTAGTTTATACTTATATTTGACTAAATCCATCCGAATTTTTTTTTTTCAGATGATCCACTTCGCCGCAATGTTGGTCACCGCAAACCGTGTATATAAAAACATTATTTCATTGACGGCCATTTGCCACTAAACAATGTAATATTTTTCAATAAAAAAATTACTGAAAGTTCTTCAAGATGTGTTCTTCAAGATGGTATATTGATCGATTCAAAAAGTTTTGTAGTTTTCTTTTAAAAAATTCATGAAAAAGGCCTTTTTTGCGCTACAAGTGGGGGTAACGCCTTACAGCATGTTTCTGTGTAAAAATTATTACCGCTATTCCGGATAAACATTTTAGTTTTTTCAAATTAATTTTCTTTGGGTTAAAATATCTCGTTTTTTTTTACCGAGGATTAATATTCACATTAAATTTATTTGTGTAATTTTTAATAATCCAAATATAAAAAATGTTAAGAAATTCTTTTTTCCTTCCTAATTTTCCTTGAACAATAATGATTTACATTACGACAGAAATTACATTTTCTCTGCATTCTCTTTAAAGCAATAATTGTTTCATATGAAAATTCCGATTCTTTCATAGTCTTAATATTCTTTGGAACAATTACAAGGATTTAAATGTCCATTGGTTGGTCTCCGACACTCAGACGTCTTCTGCCGTCAGCGAATCTCTCGATTCTCCGGTGGAAACCGCGAATGAAGCAGAGTCGTTATAATCATCGTGTGTTCGAGCCAATTTATCGGGAGGATCGATACGCTCGGACTTTGCGCCGCGCCCGAGTTACTTCAACAGGGTCGAGGCGGTTCACCCGTGAGTGGTCGAGGATAGTAATTTTTCCTAGACGTACATACGTTCGATAAAAGCTCAAGCTCGAAGTTCCTACAGCAAGCTCCGCCACGTTGTTTTCACATATGTTTTTTTCAATCCAAACTCGAATTTTATTAACACACGTCTAGGAAATATTATATTTTATATATATATATATATATATATATATATATATATATATATATATATATATATATATATATATATATATATATATATATATATATATATATATAGTCAACGGGACAAATCGGAAATTTTCGAATAAAAATGATAACTGTCGACTTTGTTTCGTTTTCAATTTTTTTTCCCCCAAGAACCACCGGTGAACCGCTTACCATTTTTCCGTAGATGCAAAAAAAAAAAAAAAGAAACGGCTCCGCCTCGTTAGCGTACCTGTGCGGTGAAGTCGGCAGCGCCCCTGGGCGGGTTGTTCTTGGAGTCGCCGGCAACGTAACCACGACGCAATTCTTTGACGGAGACGTTCTTGACGTTGAAGCCAACGTTGTCACCGGGGACGGCCTCGACGAGGGCCTCGTGGTGCATCTCGACGGACTTGACTTCGGTGGTGAGGCCGGCCGGCGCGAAAGTCACGACGGTACCGGGCTTCAGGACACCAGTCTCGACACGACCAACGGGCACCGTTCCGATACCACCGATCTTGTACACGTCCTGAAAGAAGCCACGTAACGAAGCGGATTAGTTGAAGCCAGCAAATGTATGATCTTTTCATCAATACGTTGATTTTTCATCAAAGTCAGACACCTTCTGCCATCACCGAATCCGAAGATTCTCCGGTGGAAACCGCGAATGAAGTGTAGGTGTTATCATCATTATGTGATTCTCATCAGTTTAGGAGAAAAATTTGCTCATTTTCGTGATTTTTTTTAAAGCAAAGGTTTCTTTATTATTTTTAAGACGTAGGCGATTTTTTCCTACCAATTTTGGCTGTTACATGGAATAAAAAAAATCTTTAAAAATAGCTAAAAAATCTAATCGACCGATTCTGATCAAATTTTGTACAAATATTTATAACCTTATTGTCCAAAACACGACTCCAAATGTTTTTGAAAAGTTTTTTTTTTTAGTTTCACAATGTAGCCATTATTTTCTCGGAAAATTCAAACTTTTTCTTTCGAGGTGTAGCCTCGATCGATTTTCAACATTTCTCACTTATTCTTAGTTCATATTTTGCGTACGAGTGTTAAGGGGAGGGTAGGGGTTTGCACTTTTGAAAAGTCGATTTTTTTGTCTTTTCTTATAGTTAAACATTTCAAGAATATAATCCCAAAATGTCAAGTCAATCAGAGCAAAACTCTCGATGTTATTGAATATTTCGCTCCTCTAACACTGTAGAGGAGGACTTCTCTAAACTTCAAACGCGTTTTTCTCGAAACCATTTTTTCGAAGTTCGTGCTCACTACCATTTGAAAACTACATGACCGATTTATTTCAAACTTGGTACACACTTTCCACATATAAAATACCTCACCCCAACGGTTAGTTTGAGATTTTTTTTTACATTGAGGGGGTTTTCCACCCCCAAAATGGCGGAATTTTTCGTGAAAAATAGCACCTTTCACTTTACATGACCACCAAAAATTTAGAAATGAAAAAAAAATTATCAAAGACCGTTGGGGGGAGGATTTGATGATACTTTGACTGAATTTTAATGGTACTTGACTTCAGATAATTTCTAGCTGAGATACAGTGAACACCGCAAATCGTGTTTTTCCAAAGGCGTTTTTGGAAAAGCTTTGTCACCGGCTTGTTTGTGGATATTTTCGCGTGCAAATTTCACGGAATGTTCTTGAAATGACACTTAACAATGTACAAAAGGTTTCAATAAATTTACTCTATCCATATAGATGAAAAAAATTCGCAAGTGTTTTTTTTTTCACGCTGAAACCCCTACGAGTTGCTTAATTTATTTAAAAACAAAAAATATATGAAAAAAAATGTATTATCCTATAATTTTACCGATATATGAAATTGAATGTTTCAACCAGCATGAATTTTGTCAAAAATATTCGAACGCATTTCCTGGGACTTGAAATATCCAAGTTTAGATACGGAAGATACCGTAAAAACGTTTACAAAGTGCCGAAGGCGGTTGGTCGAAGAAATTTCCCGTTGAATTACCTGAAGGGGAAGACGAAGGGCCTTGTCGGTGGGCCTGGAGGGTGGTAGAATGGCGTCGAGTGCCTCGATGAGGCACTTGCCGTCGGCCTTTCCTTCCTTGCGCTCGACCGCCCATCCCTTGAACCAGGGCATTTTGGACGACGGCTCGAGCATGTTGTCGCCGTGCCATCCGGAGATCGGTACGAAAGCGACCGCGGCCGGATTGTAACCGATTTTCTTGATGTACGAGGATACTTCCTTCTTGATTTCCTCGAAACGCGTCTCCGAGTACGGTGGCTCGGTCGAGTCCATCTTGTTGACACCGACGATCAGTTGTTTGACACCAAGGGTGAAAGCCAACAGCGCGTGCTCGCGGGTCTGTCCGTTCTTCGAGATACCGGCCTCGAATTCACCGGTACCAGCGGCGACGATCAACACGGCGCAATCAGCCTGCGACGTACCCGTGATCATGTTCTTGATGAAATCTCTGTGGCCCGGGGCGTCGATAATCGTCACGTAATATCTCGCCGTCTCGAACTTCCAGAGAGCGATGTCGATCGTGATACCACGCTCGCGCTCCGCCTTCAGCTTGTCCAATACCCATGCATATTTGAAGGAACCTTTGCCCATCTGCGAAAAGTTGGCGCTTTTTTTCACACGTTCTTTTATTTGCTTTGCAATCGCGGGACTCTGGGGATTCGTCGGAGATATGGAGAATCGAAGACGTTTTGCGGGATCGTTATTTGGTGAATGGGCAATTGAGCAATGGACAGGGGATCGATAATTAACGGGAGATATACACCTGGATGGTCGAGGTCGAGGATTTAGAAGCTATGAACATTCCCCGTCGACCCGTTTTTCAAGTCGGTACCCAAAATTTCTCGAAAACCAATGAACCGATTGCCTTGAGGTTTTTTGTGGTTATTCTATACACCATTGTCTAGTACTTGTCATAGGATTTTTGTTTTCCGTTACTTAGTTTTTGTTTTATAGGCAAAATAATAACTAATTTTTGGCCCAAAAATTATGTTCAAACGTCCGCCATTTGGTCATAAATCGATATTTACAAAATCGGCCATGACAAGTACTAGATTATAGTATCTAATTTAATAATCTTTTTGGTTTTTTTTTCAGATGATTTTTTAAGAAACGCCGGTGGGTACCGTATACGCAGATTTTTTTACGACGCTCCAAGGATCATACAATATCCTTGTATATTTTTGATATTTTCGAATGAAGAAAATTAAACATATTTTTGAATGTATGTACTTTTGGATAATTAAAACCCCAATCCGAAATTTCAAATAGTTTTCTTTGAAAAAATTCACAAAAATGACATTTTTCCGGCTCCTAGGTGTATATCTCTCCTTAACGGACTACATCTACCTAGGTGAGTCAACAAATAGGGTATTACACCTTTTTTTTAAAGGTGTCTCAATTTGATCCTTTGGTGGTAATAGACTACTAGAATTTTTATTTCTTGTTTATAAAATCGACCGTAAAAATGCATTTAAGGAGGTTGGAGCGATTCACTTGAGTCAAATGACGGTTTATTCATTTCTTTTTCAACGAATCTCAAAAAATGCATACGAGGTACAGATTTATTCTGTATATGCTAATTTTTTAAATATATAATTAAAATGCAAAATTATGCATTTTAGTTTTTTATTACGTAAAGTAGAAAAACTTTTGTGTTACTACCAACTTGAAAAAGTATAACATTATCGACGATTATTATGAAAAAAAACTACGACAACGAATGTTTTATACAATTCACAAGGAAATTTTGAGTAATTTATAATTATGCCTATTCATATTTACGACGCGAGATTATTGGCCCATGGTTTACGATGGGCAAGATGAGGATTTTTTTCTCAAAATGTTTACAAAGGTTCAGTTTGCGTTAATCCGTTGTGAGAAATAATTCATCTTGGTGCTAAATAACAAATTTACATAACCTTTAGTGTGAACGTCTTGCCCATCTAACCGCACGTTAAATTACATACAATAAACTGTTTTTTATATCTGGTGTTTGGTGGTGACAAAAGTTCAAAAAATTCGTAACGACTCAGTATAATCTAAACAATAACATGTATATTTGATTAAATTTAACCTTGGATTGTGGCTAACGCTCCAACCTCCTTAAGGGGCTGCACCAGTGTGACGCTTTCAAAAAATCGATTTTTTCTGCCTTTTTCGACAGTTTATACTTAGCAGTTTTTATGGTAAATATCATTTTATCTTGCAAAAATCGAGATGAATCTTTAAACGCGTTTTTATCGAAATGAGATTTTTCAAATTTGCTGACATTCCAACTCAAATAGCAATTATCCGAATGACGTTAAATTTGAACTGAGTACTCTTGAATATATTTATTCTACAATGACGTAGGATATTCTTGATTGGATGAAAGTTGACGATTTGACAGTGAAAAAAAAAACGACCATTTTATAGGCAAGAAAACAGACTTTTTTTCATAACTACGCCATTTTGTTAGATTTTGATATTTTTCGAAAATCCTACGTCATTGTACAGGAAATACCTTCCACTTCAACATTTTTTCCTTTTTCGGTTCCAGCTACTCAATCGGCCGGAATCATTTTATCATCTGCCGGCGGCCATGTTTTTCTGTATTTCTTGGTGATTTTTTTTAAGGCTCTCAATATATCTACATGTTTTTAAAAATGCGTTTTTTTTTTCACCAACTGTTTTCCAGAAAAAATTGGAATTTAGCCTTTTTTGGGTCCCTAGGTAGATGTGCCCCTTAATTGACATCGTTTATTAATTAATACGCATTTATTCAATCACAGTCAGACACCTTCTGCCATCACCGAATCCGAAGATTCTCCGGTGGAAACCGCGAATGAGGTGTAGGTGTTATCATCATTCAGTGATTTTCGTCAGACGAAAAAATTGATCAAGGGCAGAAAAAGCTGATATTTTACGATCGGATGGATGAGGGACGGATGTCGCGGGATTGCGTTTTCTTGAATTTTTACATCTTTCATCGTTAGGTAACTTTGTCGATCTGCGAAACTTTTTTTCTGAGACCGAGAATCGAAGAATTTTCTCTGAATAGATATGCAATCAGTATCGATAAAATTCGACAATTCGAGAGACGGTTGGTTAATTCATAATCAATCGGGAATTAATTAATAATTCATCAACACTGTTTATTCATAACCTTGGGAGCGTTGACAAAATTAACCGACATTTTCGGAAGCGTTGTTGATTGGGATCCATTAGCAATCAATAGCTAATTAGAATCGTTAATTGAGCTGTTATATTTTAATCGGAACCTGATAAATAATGAATAAGGAATTTCATTAATTATCTGAAATAATAATTAATTAATCTACATTTTATTCAAAGATCAATCAACAGTTGATCAGAAAAGTTCAATAAAATAAACCATCATCGTCGGGAACGTTTTATAATTAATTAATGATCAACAATTAATAATTAAACAGAAATGTTATTAAAATTCTATTTTTAGCGTTTTCAGAATTGTTAAAAAATGTAACTAATTTTCGGGAACGTGATTTAATAAATTATCGATCAGAAATCATTGATCGAAAGCATTGGTGAATTTCAGAAGCGTTATTAAAATTCAATAATGTTCTAGGGAATGTTAAAAAAAATTCAATAACCCTCTTAGCAACATAAACAAACTAACATTCTCGAAAATGTTATATAACTTATTAATAATCAGAAGTTATTGAAATTGAATGTTTTAACGTTTTTAGGAACATTAAAAAATTCAACTAACATCCTTGGGAATGTTTTATAATTCATTAGTAATCAACAATCAATAATTAATCAGAAGAGCTATTAAAATTATATTTTTTAGCGTTTTCAGAAACGTTAAAAAATGTAACTATTTTTTGGAATCGTTATTTCATAAATTATCGATCAGAAATAATTGATCCTCAGCATTGATGAATTTCCGGAGCGTTATTGAAATTCAATAAGATTCTCGCGAATGTTAAAATTTAATAAAATTCTTAGAAAACATGATGTAATTAATTAATAATCAGCAATCGATAATTAATCGAAGTTCTTAAAATTCAATTTTTTCATCGTTCTCCGGTACATCAGAAAATTACTCATTTTCGAAAACGTTATTTCTCAAATTATCGATCAGAAATAATCAATTCCGAGCGTTGGTGAATTTCAGGAGCGTCATTGAAATACAACAATGGTTTCAAAAATGTTGAAAAAAATAAGTAAAACCCTCAGGATGGGCAGTTAATTTATCATCGATCAAAAAGTGGCGACCACAATCAGGAGCATTATTATGATTCGATTTTTAAATGTTGTCGAGCCGGATATTCTGCTTATCAGCCAAAATATCAACTTCTGCGATGCCATTAAAATTCACAAAGATCCTCAGCAAAGTTATTCAATTTTTGGTCATGGAAATCTGTCGCAATGTCCAGGGAAAGGAAGGAAGGGAAAGAGATAATTCATCGATCAGCTGAACTTGAAAGCATCAATGCGATGCTACCGATTCGATCGCGAATTGATCGGTACTACGAAACGTCTAGCAAAGTGCATTTTCGTGTTTGGATTCATCGAGACACGAGGATCTTGACTACCGACGTTCAGGCCCTGTCAATTTCGGGACGAACATCAGGAATGAAGTCTCGGATGGAGACTTCCGATATACTTGAGGACGGGGAATATGGATTTTTTCAAAAATAACAAATCGATGCTGACCTCCTGAGCTTCCTTCTCGAACTTCTCGATGGTACGTTTGTCAATACCGCCGCATTTGTAGATCAAATGTCCGGTGGTGGTGGACTTGCCGGAGTCGACGTGTCCAATCACGACGATGTTAATATGAACCTTCTCCTTACCCATGATGACTCGTTTTTTGTATCAACCTGGTAAAAAAAACTGCAACGAAAATAAATCATTAGCGACACAGCAAAAAAAAAAATTACAACATCGAGAAAGATAATCCAAGTTGCGATTCGAGGTTAGAAAATTCTTTCACTTCTCGGAGACTTAAATTTCCAGATGGAAAATTCCGATCGCGTTTTTTTATCTTTCGAGAGCCGATCGAGGCGAATTTTGAGGGAAACCGCGGCGTTCTTTGTTCGCCCGTCCACGTGGCGGTCTCGGGAACTTGCGAGAACCGGCGCAATGGCAGCCATTTTGTATCGCGACGACGGCGGTGCGCGAGTCATCGCGCACCCGTTCCCCGGACATTGTCGGCAATTACACCGGGACGCCTCTCTACGCGACGACCCGAACACTCGCCGTTCCCGAGACGCGAAAAAAAAGGCAAGACAGAGCTATAGGAATCCTCGAACCGCACGCCGGGCTTACGCAACTATCCGCGTCTAGACGTTTCGTCGCGATCGTATGTTCAAGCCGGGAGAAGAAGGGCTTCCCGATGTTAGAATCCGAAAAAAAAAAAAAAAAACGTCCGTAGCTACCGGATCGTTATTGACAATCGATCGCGAGCGATTTTCGATATAAATCGTCGATAACTATCGCGATCGATTTCAAATATAATTCGGCGATACCAATCGTAACCGATGTTTCAAATAAATCGGCAATCCTGTAGGTCGAGGTTGCATAAAATTGCGAAACGCCGAAAAGGTCTCGGCCGAGCAATATGGCCGCCCATACGGAACTCGTGGTTACGTCGGAAAACCAAAAAAAAATTCCGAAAAAAATCAATGTACGCGGCTGTGGTAACGTATTGGGTTGATCGTGAAGATTTCTCTGGATTTTCATACTCGCGAATTTACCCTCCGCGGGAGGTGTGTACCCCACCCCCCGGATCTTATCGAGCGGTCTCGCCCTCCCCCCTTTCCCTTTATTTTCCTCGTCCGAAATTTGGCGATTTTACGAAGCTGCCTCGGGAAGAGCGGCGCACTGATAATCGCGAGTGCACAAATTCGCAACGTGTTCGGTATCGAGGGGACGTTCCCTGGGCGAACGGTGAATTTTCGCCGTCTCGCCTGCCGACCGGAAGTGGACCTTTTCGTTGCACGCGCGCACATACGGCAGAGGGAGAGAGATAGAGAGATGATGGAGGATCCGCAAGTGCGAGAGTGAGTTTCACTTGTTTCACTCGTGATGCTGTGAGGAAGTGTTGGAAAGAGAAAGGAGCTTTGCGAGCACGCTGACGAAAAGGTTCACCTGGGGCCAACGAACGTTGACCGCGTTTCTGTTTCGGCCGGTCATTTCAGGAATGCGAAAGCGAAAAGCCCGATTGACAAGGGCGGGGGGGGGAAGGGAGGGAGGTGGATGAGCGACGAGTTAAATGTGACAAGTCCGCCATACTGCATCCGGTCCGCGAGTCCGAATAATTCCCTGCGAATTTTCGACTCGGTCGCCGCACGCTCATCAATTTTTTGCTCATCGAGCTACACACCACACACGCGAAAAGAAAGAGCCGGCGAATAAAACAAAAAGCGTATCGACCACGCGCGCGCGCCCTGCCCGAACTTTGGTCTCGCTTTCTTCCTCGCGGCCAACGTTAGCGCGCCTCACCGCCGAGAAATATCGCAACAATCGCGAAACTATTGTCACAACACTTTCGGGCGTTTAACGACGTTGGGTTATTTCGATTACCTGACGGCCGATCGGTGACCCGACGTATCGCAATATTTGGATTATCTTTCTCGCGGCTTTGTACCCCGAGGAGTGAACGCGACGGAAACTCTCTGGCGAGGAAGCACACGCACAACCACTCACCTCCAGATGCCACGACAGAAAGAGATCGCCCAAATGAAGTGACATGCGCATACGGCTTCGCGTGCCTTCGTAGCCTCGAAACCAGCGACACTCTTATATCGATCATTCCGCCCGGACTGCCCGGCCGACAACTTCCCTTGCTTCGTTTTAACAACTTTTTCCATCGCTAACATCGACGATTTTTTCACTTGTACGAATCTTCGGCCGGGCTTCGGAGCGAGAAACTTTTTTAATCCTCGTTAAATTATTCGCGCGGAGGCGAGAATTCGAGGCTATTCGCTTGAAAATTCTCCGAGGGCGCTTTGGGTTCGAGGCTGCGCTGCAGCGGCACACAGGCGAGCCCCCACCCCCCATGCCGTCCGGCCGCGTGTATACGTACACGGAGCTCGCGCTCACTTTCGCCGCCGCCGCGCCAGAGGGCGAACCCGTCGCGCCGTGTCGCTAGTCTCTGGAACAGCAGCGCATCCGAGAGAGACGGAGATACGGCGACGAAAAAAATCGACGATGGGGTTCAATGGTATGACCCTGAATTCGTCGTGACGATGATACACGAGGATGGAAAAAAATAATCAGGCTCGTTGCGGGAGTATTGATCGTGATGAATATTGAGTTTCTGGCTTTCATTTTGGAATGTTAAGCATCCACCTGGTCGCGTGAGATTTTTTTATTCGAAAATCGAAAGCTTGGCCGGAATTCCGACAGAGGTGCGGCCAGCAAGATCGACTTTTCTACGGGAAGGAGCAAAACAATTGCTGTCAAGAGTTTTGTACCTTTTTGGTCGCGTTTTCAGCGAGGGATCTTTTGTTTTCTTGGACGCTGAAATTCTCGGCGGCCGGTGACGATGGTTTGGGATCGTGAACGTTACGGGAATATTTAGAGGCTGCGGCTATCGGGGTGGACGGTGCATCCATATGTTACGCTTTGCGCGAACGTTTTCCTGTCAGTGAATTTTCTGGGGCTTGGGATGAGGGAAAAAAAGTATAGGAGGAAGCGGAAAATTCGTTTTGCACTTTTTTTAAAAGAAGATACATCTAGAGGCCCGTAAAAAATGGCCAAATTCAGATTTTTTTGCTGAGAAGCGGTTGGTGACAGAAACTCATTTTTTTTAAACTCAAATGTACAGCCTTCGAAAAAAAATCACAAAAAAATACAGAAAAACAACAAAAACATGGCCGCCGGCGGATGATGAAATTTTACTCGCGACGTTTGGCGGTGGACACTCCAGCAAACGGTCTATTCGAAATCTAAAAACCAAACGGGTTATTCAAATTAACAATAAATACGAGTCGTTGACGTTCGTCGATTTTCAAAATAATTTTCTTTAATAACGTGGCAACGAATTGAAACTCGAGCTAAACTAAAAAAGTCGTCATTTTTACGTAACTATTAAAAATGAAGATCGGTTTTTTAAAAGTGAGGTGGTCAACGACCTATAAATGTTTCTCATCGTATCTCCTGTAAATTTGGAAACTATCCATCAAGTTCTCGAGATATCATGTCACATTATTGGAAAATGCAATTTTATGACCTATCTAGGGGTGTCTCAAAATAACGGGACATTTTAATTTATTAATAAAACGTATTATTTATTTGAAAAGTACGAACATTTTTATTTTAATATAAGGTACAAACATTGAGGTTATGCGTGGAACACAATATCCGATAAACGGCCGCCTCGTCCCTGTTTGCAAACGTTCACTACATTGACGGAATTTTCAATAACATTTTGACATAATTGCGAAATACTTTCATTAAGGGGTGAGCTGCAGTCAGAGGCGTGAAAAAACGAGCATTGTCAATAATTTTTTTTATAGTAATTAAGTTTGTTTTACAAAAGTAGTTACACAGACTTTTTATGTTATATTTCAACTTGACTTGTACGAATTTTCAAAGAAAGATATTGATTATTTATAAAAATATCGCCATCTTTGTCGGACCCCCGTCGGCATGTAGTGCTTTGCGGTAACCATAATAAAATTTTACTGGATCATCTGAAATGAAAAAATCATTAGTTTAATAATAAATCTAGTCCTTAATCGAAGCTTTTTTTTAATTAACAAAATGGCGGCTTCCGACAGATAACTTTCGATTTTCGACCAAAAAATCGAATTGTTTATTGTTTAAAAAAACAGAAATTTTCAACAAAATGAAAATCCTTCGATTAAGGACTAGTTTTTAATGTTATCAATAAGCACACTAAATTTCGTCAAAATGGGTCGAGTGGTTTTTGAATTATAGTGGTCACCGACTTGAAAAACATAGTTTCGAGAAAAACGCGTTTAAAGTTTTTCAATGTGCATACGGTATTATATGTTCGTAAAATTTTGAGCTCGATGGATGAAGCTAACATTTTTTAAATGTATTTTGATCCGCTGAATCCGAATATCACAATTTTTGCCGAAATGTCGAGCATTCAATTGTTTATAGCCAATTGACAAAACAATTTTTCAAAAAATTAAAGGTTTTCGGTCTGAATTATTATTTTTAAAACATTTTGGGCATTTTTAAAACGAAAGTATTCTTTATAAAATTTTGCTAAAGTTCATAATTTTTTAGTAATACATTTTTGAAAAATTCTGAGAGTTTTTCAATTTCACACTTGATTTATGTATAGAAATATTAATTAAAAAATTATTTACATTGAATCATCAATTCCTGGCCCATACATTAATAGGTCTTCTATCGATGTGAAAGCTTCCAAAATATCAATTTGTTGTTGTCTTCGAAGCATTCTGCCTTCCCGAGTATTATCGTTTGCTTGCAGCTGCCGTCTGCTACCTGCCGTGTAGACCACACCCCCTTTCATTAATTGAGGGATATCCCGGAAACTATTCATAGGATTGACTTGAAATTTTCAGGGAATACTTTCGAAACATCATACTTCAAGAAAATGTAAAAAAATCGATTTTTTTTAAATTTTGACTGCATCTCACCCCTTAATGGTGCGTCCGGTTGCTTTCTTGAGCTCCGGAATGGTCTGTGGATCATTGGCATACACTTTTCCTTTCAGAAAGTCCCAAAAAAGTCCAATGCCGTTAAGGTAGTTCTGTAGGTACAGGTATGAGCCAAAAGTTTCGGTCGAAGCGTATGGTAACATGCAATGCCTATCCAATGCTGTTGGTTGTAAATTATCACAGAACTTGTACTTACCTTCTGTATGTCCCACACATTCGCACCTCATGTTTAGTTAGGTCTCACACGCGTATAGAGAGCGGCGCTGTAATCGTGGCAACAGCGCGATTTTCCTGCAGTCATAGCGTTGAGCTTCCTACGATCCTACGATAAATAAAAAAAGCGTGAAAATGTCAACCCAAATGCGATACAAAGGAAAGTTTACAAGGAAAAAGGCACTTGCTAACAGACTGAAAGCTGTGGCAGCCATGTGTCAAGCAAATGCGGCTTAAGGCGATGGAAATAACCATAACCTCAACGATCAGCAACAAAAATTCGCTGTCGAAGGACGTCGAATCGTGGATTTACAACATTTCGCCGACAGTTTAAATTGTATTCGCTGTAACGAAGACAAATACATGCATAAATTGAACAAATTAAATTTGTTTGCAGAATAAATTTATTTCATATCCGTCTCAGAATTACTAGAACTCGGGAAAAAAAACACACTTCGAGTTCCCAGACCACGCGCCGATCAACTGGCTGCAGCGTACACTGTTGCCATTCCGTTACAGATGGTTGGGCCCGAGTTCGGTGTGGAATAAAATTACCACTTTTCATAAGTCGATATCTCCGAAACTGAAAGGTCAAAGTTTATCATTTTTTTTAAAATCAATCCCACAATAGTACTGCGTGCACGTGTGTTTTTATTTCGAAATCCTGAGATCCGTTTCGAACCTATATAGAGAAATGCGAGCAAACTCGGTTTACGTGTTAAGGCGTTACCCCCACTTGTAGCGCAAAAAAGGCCTTTTTCATTAATTTTTTAAAAGATAACTACAAAACTTTTTTAATCGATCAATATACCATCTTAAAGAACACATCTTGAAGAACTTTCAGTAATTTTTTTATTGAAAGATATTACATTGTTTAGTGGCAAATGGCCGTCAATGAAATAATGTTTTTATATACACGGTTTGCGGTGACCAACATTGCGGCGAAGTGGATCATTTGAAAAAAAAATGCGGATGGATTTAGTCAAATATAAGTATAAACTAGTCTTTAATCGAAGGATTTTAAAAAAGATTCATTTTTCACAAAATGGCGGACAGTCAAAGTTAATGGTTCGATTTTAACGAAAAAACGGCCGTTTTTTTGGCTATAAAACGGCCATTTTTTTTCGAAAAAAAAAAATCGAACGATTAAAGACTACATTTTTATGTATTAAATAAGCCTGCAAAATTTCAAGAAGATCGGTTCATTAGTGTTCGAGTAATCTTGGTCATCGACTTCAGAAATGTTATTTTGAGAAAAACGCGTTTAAAGTTTCAATTTCAGTTTACACGAAGAAAATATTTTTTTTTGTAAACTTACATAGAGTCATCTATTCCGGGCCCATACAGAAGTATGGGCCCGGATACTTATACTTCAAAAAAATGCAATAAAAAGAAATCGATTTTTTCAAAATCGCAAGTGGGGGTAACCCCTTAAGAACCGGTCTTCTATATACGTCTGAATTCGTTGCTAGGGGGAACGGGCATAGGAGAATCGTAATAAATTTGGACCCTGAAAGCGACGAAAAAGATATATGTTGGTTGTAGTTCGAAATTCAGCCACGAGCGCGCTTGTGTTGTCAGTATAGGATTGAAGTAAGACATTGGTGATGCCATGAAGCGAGGTGTATTCGTTATCGACCATCGGTCATTGTTGAAATAAGGATATATTGTCTTTTAGTGTTTACACGCCGACACATTATTTCCATTTTCTTACGTGCGAAAAAGTGTAGCGAGCTGATTGTTCCACATTTGGACATCGGAGTTTGAGCTGTTGCGATGTGATAAATTCGAACAGAAAAAAATCGGGAATTACTGTTCCCTATGATTTCAAGCGTGCTCTTTCGAATGGTGATAGTTAGAATTGCGTCAGAAAAATGTAACCATATAAAAATCGAAAATACGCGAAAAAGATGTTATTTTCCGATGACGTTTTTTTTTAAATCGAGTTTTCGTTCCCTTTCGATTTTTTTCATGCCTAAAACTAATCAATATCGCGACCTCGATGTCTGAACTAAAAATACGTGAGGTTATTTTTTTTAACGTTTTGGTAAGCCAAATGGCGACCAGAATGAAAATTTTTTTCCCGAAACTTGACAAAGTTCTTTCTCAAAAACTATAGACATAAGCGACAATTGTCTAAGGACACTCTCAATTTTTTTCAGAAGGATCAGATGCCATTTTCGATTTCTAAGAAAATTACGAAATCGAAATTTCGACAAACGTCGTGAAAAAGTCCGAAAAAATTCGATAGCATTCTTTCACTCATCCTTATAATATTCCTATGTAGAACATTTTTGGTTAAAAAATTCGGCGGCCAAACTGAAAAAATTTTCTGCGAAACTTGACGATTTTTTGCCTCAAAAACTATAGACTTGAGCAAAATTTGTTTCAGAATACAAATGTCTTAAAATTAGTCAACGAACACTATGCAATTTTTTCAGACTTTTTGACAACGTTTATTGAAATTTCAATTTCGGATTTTACTAAAAAAATAAAAAATTTCATCGGATCGTACTGGAAAATTAGAGACTACTCTTTGACTACTTTTAAGACATTTTTGTTCCTAGATAATTTTTGCTCAAATTTGTAGTTTTCGAGAAAAAAATTCGTCAAGTTTCGGGAGAAAAATTTCCGTTCTGGTCGCCATTTTGGCTTACCAAAACGTTAAACAAAAATGACCTCGTGTATTTTTAGTTCAGACATCGAGGTCGCGACATATGCAGTGACTGAACTATCTTCATTACATTTATTGTTTTTCGAGTCCGCCGGTATAACAAAAGTTATTACATTTGCTAAACTAGCGAACAACGAGGCAACCCCAAAAATCGCAAGCGAACAGTCAACCAATGACATCCAAAGCCAAAATAACGCAACTAGACGAATCCGAAACCAACCACCACCACGTAGATCTTTTTCCTATATATCTTCCAGATAGATCTCTTCTGGACTATATCTTTTCCGTCGGTTTTAGGGTCCGCGTCCGTGGTACAGCGTTCGAGCTCCTTTACTCTAGGCTCCATGGCTCATCGCGCGCAGTGTGCAGAGGGC
Source organism: Ophion slaviceki (assembly GCA_944452715.1). Classification (NCBI taxonomy): domain Eukaryota; kingdom Metazoa; phylum Arthropoda; class Insecta; order Hymenoptera; family Ichneumonidae; genus Ophion; species Ophion slaviceki. Next base: position 35,949,150 of record OX101791.1, read on the forward strand.
ATTAGGAGTACGAACTCAGTGTCGAAGAAACTTCCGTGAAAGTGAAGATGAGAAGGGTGGCACTGCTCTCCTACAGAACCGAATTGAAGTCAGCAACAAACCAACGCCGTACGACATGCAGAAAGCAGCCTTTGCTACTTCATATGGAGCGGTAATTTGATCATATTAATTGTGAAACTAGTTGGTGAAGGAAATTTCTATGTAGATAGATAGAATTCCTAAATAGATAATATAGATTGTTTTACAGAATAATTACGAAATACGGAAGTTTAGTCAATGTTTTTCTTTTCGTTGCGGAAGCAGTGACAAAAAAAATTATTTACAGACACAAGAAAATTCATAAGAATTTTAAGTCTAGACAAAACTTTTACAAATAATCACACATCATGATACGCTATACAGATAAAGGCGAATAACGAAATACAAAAATTAAGTCAATGTTTTTTTTCGTTGCGGAAGCAATAACAAACAAAATTGATTTATAGACACAAGAAAATTCATAAGAATTTTGAATCCAGACAAAAGTTTTACAACTTATCACACATCATATTCACATGTTATGATACGCTGTACAGATAAATCGATCTTACAGTTTTTAGTTTTTTCCTATTGTCTTCCGTTTGCTATTCTGCTAGTCTCATATTTTAAGTTCTATCATTAATACTTTCTTTAACAATTGGGTGACTCCGGGTTTTTATTGTCGTTACGGAATCTTTAGATTTCTTCACACGCCTAAGCCGTTTATATCAGGCATCTAGAGTTATTTAGTGCATAAATTGTTAGATAGAAATGTGGTCAGGGTGTCGTCTCCATAAAGCGTCGTATAAATGAGACGCTTTTTAGAGTCGTAATTTTTTCGGTAACTTGGCTCGAAATTTGACCAGTATACTGGGATATATATTTACTTGATTATACGCCTCTGAAGTAACTCTAGTGACGCAGCCCTTGCGGCGACTTTTGGCTAAATTCAGATTGGTTTTCGTCTGCTAGTGTAGTATGCCGGTCGCCATTTAAATCAGGTGTTTGCATGAATGACACTACCGCGTGTGATGTTTACGTTGTAAAAACAGAGTAAACGAATATTATAAATTAATAAACGTGATGGGTACTCGATCGATTGAACGCGCTAATCGCAAATGTTGTGTTGAGGGTTGCCTTCACACGGAAACGACGAATCCGGAACTTCATTTTTATAGTCTTCCGAATCGACATTGGGAAGTGCATCGTAAGGAATTGTGGATAAACGCCGTAAATCGAACGTAAGTTATATTATTTACGATGTAAATATGTAAGTACATTCCATTCACAATGTGAGATCTACAATCGATGATGCTTACTCAAGCCTAGCTCTTTATTGTTTGTGCCGGTTTGACTTGAGGCCAAGTGTCACAACGACCGAGCGGTCATGGGTGCGAGAGAGATAGCTGATTTTCAGATTCCCAATTATTTCTGAAACGGTTGATTTTTGGGAAAAAAGAAAAGAAACACGTTCCGCTGTGTTGAACGACGAACAATCGCTTGCTCTTATTTTGGACGAAATATGATCCGTCTAGGAGAAAACTTGGCGGTAGGATTTTTACCGACTGGACGTGTGACACATGGCCTTAACGTTTGGCACGAACGTTTTCTCAGATGCGTATATACGAAAATCAGTTAACTGTTAAATATTCGGGTTCGTGAAAGGAATACCTTAAATCTAACACAGTTCGCAAAATGTGTTAGTCCGCACATACACGTCGTCCGCACACACTTTATTCAAAAATGGACAACAAGCGGGAATCATCTATGGCGAATAGCAAGGAGCCCGAACTGTGTATTTGGAACGCAGAAAACGAGAGAGATGTACAATAGACGTGTGTAAGTAATGCGATTGATGTATTACGCGTAATATCACCCGACCGCGTACTGTAGCATTATACATGAGTCGACCAAATTAAGCATTACACATCACACTAAGGCTAGGTTTAGTGCTCGACCGACGGGGAGCGCTGATATCGGTCGAGTGTCGGGTCATATAACGCGTAATATATCAGACTGGGTTTAGTGCTCGACCGACGGGGAGCGCTGATGTCAGTCGAGCGTGTATAGTTATATGCAATACATATGCAATACATATGCAATACGACGATGAGCGCTGATGTCGGTTGAGCACTAAATCCAGCTTTAGTGTAATGCTACAGTACGCGGTCATCATCAATCGCATTACTTGCACATGTTAGTGTATAATGGCGACTGAGAGAAAAAGTAACCCTTTTTGGAATCACTTCGAAGAAGTTGTTCCGAGCAAAAAGGCCAAATGTGGCTACTGCTCGCGTATATTGGCAATTTCTTCCAGCTCAATAGGAAGCCTGAGTCGACATATGACAGTCATTCATCCTACAATTCAAGTAAATAGCGATAGACAGCTTGTATCTCTTCCCAATAGAAATGTCGATAATGAGATCGAAGTAGAGCCGATTCCCTCAGAAAGATAGTCGTTCCTAAAGAAATAAGGATTCCTCATTTCGCGTTTACAACGAAACGCGGAATGAGGAATTCTTGTTTCTTAAGAAACGACTATGAATACGGGTGTTAATCTATTACTTTATATTACACCCTAGCATTCCATTACAATATCACACAAGACGTGATAGTCAGCTGCCGCATGGGGCGCCATCTCGGGTGATGTTTAGGGTGATGTTGTAATGTAATATCACTCGGTACGAAATGTAATGCCATATCACATTACTTTATAAAGCGCTGTTTTGCGCATGTCTAATGTACAACGCTCCCGTCAAGGAGACTAGAGAGAAGGAGTCGACACTCCCTACTCAAACAATTCTTATAATCGGTCGCAGAGGTGTAGTGATCAGTTCAGCCGCAGGCGTCGCTAGTGTTTTTGGGAACCGATAATATATAGTAATACAAAACTGCTTAAGGTGAAACTGACCGTGTTATGGCGGAAAAATCGTTTGCGCCAGTCAAACACAAATATGTCTGTCGTGTATGCCAGCACAGCAGCTATCGAACTATGTGTATAATAATGGAGATGACTCCTCGCGAGTCAATGAGATAAAGGGAAAAAGTAAACACTCTAGATAGGAATTATAAAACAAATTTCAACTATTGATGGTAGTAAATTAAAAAATATATTCTTCCATGTTATATTTATTCGAGTTCTTTTGGGATTGGACGAGTTCGTTGATTGGTTGAAACTGCTTCAGCTTGCTCGTACAACCAGATACCAATACGAATGCAAAAGAAAAAAATTAAAACTACCGAGGCTCGAACCGTTCTACCAACTTCGCCACACAATCATTTGCCAATAAATATAATTTTCTCATATTTAAGTGATTGCCGCGCTTAGGGTTCAATTAGGCTTGACGGCTTGTTCGGTTGGTTCATCGCTTAATTGAATTCATATTTAGCTTCATTTTTAAACGTAACTAGCAAATCACGAGTTTTCATGGGTATACACATAATAAGCACGTGTTGAAAAGACAACCCCAGCATGTAGAGCCAACATTTCCGCATTCGCCCAGTTTCTTGCATGTACATGTTATTATTATTTATTATTATTATTATTATTATTATTGTACAGGAAAACAGAGTAACGCGCATCCGAATAATAAATAGATTACGGGATACATTACGGTTGGTTTATCGCTTTTTTCGCGTTTCATTATAATTAGCTATATTTTTAAACATAACAGGCAAATAATAAGTTTCCATAATAAAATAACTCGTGTTGTACTTATTATATAATTATTATATCTGATGTGCTTATTGCATAATAAGCCCATGTGAATAAAACAACACGAGTTGTTTCATTCGTATTATTTATATTTTATTTATTATATATATGTACACAATATTATTATATATTATAATAGAAGGAATCCCCACTTGGGTGTATTATCGTTCGGGTGTGCGAGAGAGAACGAACCATGACTGTTCCAAGTGAGTACGAGAGAGAAACACGATCACCCCAGTTTTGTGATTGGTCGTTGAGGCGGAGCCACGGTCTTACATACAGGTCTGACAACGGCGGTAGTGGGGGTAGGCACCCTTAGCGGTTCTGTTTTTTATTCCGATTTCTGCCGCTTGGTGCGCGACGGCAAGGGGAAGTAGTGGTGCGACGAAGAGAGAAATAGCTCTTCTGTCCTTTTCCCTCCTGAACGCAACGCATGCGCCGTTTGCCCTAACTTAATTTACCGTTTTGTCGTGTGAACTGAATTAAAATACGAAACCAATAAAAAAATGTGTTGATTAAAAAAAAGATGACTACTTTCATCTAAAAAACACTGAAGACTTTTTGAATACATTAATTCATACCAGCACATATTACGACCATTTACATCCTTTTTTCTCCAATGTCTCACAATACATCGTTCTTCGAAATGTTTTTCGCACACGTACTGAGACTCTTTCAGTCGCGGAATAGCATCGAGCCATTTTTTGTATCGTTCGATGTTTCTGGGCACGCGAAACACGGAGCATTTCTGCTTACAATTTTTGTACCCCGTTTTCACATGAAATTTGTTTTTCGTATTATTAAATAAATAAAGTCTAACGAACGCTGGATTTTGTCTAACAAACACTAACAAACGACTAACAATCGATTGGCATGGAAAAGAATTCGATATTTTCATAGTCGCCGGCTAAGTTTATTGAGCTCAAAAGCGTGCCCAAAATTGCTAATATCGAGCGTACCACACAAGCGGCGCTGGTGTAGATCCGATCCGAAGTGTTATATGTATGCGTATGTTATTTTAACAGGAACATAACCTCATTTTTGTTTCGATATTGAGGGTATACACCTAATTGACATTTTTTTAAAATCGATTTTTGATTTTCGACTCTCAAGAAAGCACATTTCAAATATATTGTCTGAAAATTGCATGTCGATCCGGTCGAAATTGAAGGAGTTGTGGGCGTTTATACGTAGGTTCTGCAAACCGACGAACTTTAAGGGGGGAGATACCTTTAGGGGAGGAAAAATTAATGACTTTCATGATTTTTTTAAAAGAAAGATTCCTTCTCCATTTTGGAGACTTAGGCTATGTTCTATTGCCACTTTTGGCCGTTACATGGACTTTTTTTATTTAAAAAATGGTGGAGGTATGGAACGGTCTTCTAAACTGGTTAGAAACGTCGGCCGAATTGATCTTATTTAAAAAACCAACGAGGATTTTTCTTTCATTAACACTCATACGCTGTATATGAACCAAGAAAAAGTGAGAATCGTTGGAAATCGATGAAATGGTACGCTTTGAAACAAAATTATTGAATTTTCCGAAAATAGCTATAGCTTTCAATAAAGATACACTTAAAAAAATCTTAAACATTTAGGATCATGTTTTAGGCAATAAGGTTAGAAAGATATACACCAAATTTCATCAGAATCGAGTGGTTTTTTGGCTATACGTCACGCCAGTTTTGAAAATCCAGTTTAGAAGACTTTGCCATACCTTAGCCATTTTGAAAGATTTAAAAAAATACCATGTAAGAGCCAAAAGTAGTAATAAAACATACCCTAAGTCTAAAAAATGGTGATAAAATCTTTCCTAAAAAAAATGACGGAAATGAACACATTTTTTCCTCGCCTAAAGGTATTCCCACTTAATGTAAACGAAAACTTCTCGAAAATACTTTTTTTCGGCCACGAGCTATGTGTAACCCGTTAGGACAGAATAATTCATAATTCAAAAAACTACCAATGCTCATTGTTTACATCCGAGAATCGTTTTGCATATTTGTTTTTCAAATACTCAGGCTCTTCATGTTCCTGTTTCCGGCATTGCAGTAATCACCTTATGAGAAAACCTTTTTAGAATCAATTTTTATAGATGAAACAGTCATTTTATCGCTTTTGTCAATTTTTACTTTTTTTAGGGTTAGGAGTGTCGTGATCTCATTTTGTAGTTTGGCTATTATTAGATCGGTCAGTCCATCGCGATCGCAGTGACCCTGGTGGTGAAGTTTTGTACCTGAATTTCTTACATGCCCGTGGACGCTTTTTCTATTGCTTTTCCCACGGAATATGGACTCCTGTATTCTAACCTTCATATTTTGCATCTTGTAGACGTAGTTTCCGGTATATAGAGGCTCAAGCATGGAGAGAGCGAGAAAGAGCGAGTGTGGGAGGGCGAGAGAGAGTTTTTCACTCAGAATTAAATGGAAATAAAAAATGAATGGCAACGTTGCTCCCTAAGTATTCGCGACGATGGTCAGCTGTGCATGCGTTCTATCCAATAATAAGCAGAAAGCTCGTTACTTTATCCTCATCATTCATCAATCCTGTTACACTAAGCCAGCCCTATTGTATTATCGCTAAAGAATCGTTATGCAAACGAATTCGCGCCACGCAAAGGCTTTTTCAACGCAAGTTCGAAGACGGAGTAATTCAATTCTTTCGGCCTGACAAATTTCGTCTGCTTTCCCAACACTCCCCCTCCAGGCGGTGGCGCCGCCGTGGATTGTCTGCTATCCAGAGTTCGGTGTTGACTCTCACGTTCGTAGGTGGCACTGCTGGCGGCTTTCCTCGTCTTGGGAACAGGTCCCGATCTTATCGACGCTTGGTCACGCTTCTCTCTTATCCTCAATTTCGAAATTTGGTGGGAGAGCGTCTTGTGTTTTTTGTTCTGTTTGTTTTGTCATCATTGACGAATACATTGACTTTTTTGGTTTTCGAAAACGATTATTTTTTTGTAAAAAGCAAAAAAAAACGATGAAACCAAGTAGAATAGCGGAGTATCGTGAAAAAATGATTCTCGAATTTAAAATCGTCGTTAAGTTTGCATGATTGAAGGGCAACGAAAATTCTTTTTTATACCTCGCTCTTTGTCTTTATTCATTCGCCAAATTTGCGTGAATGAATTTAATAAAAAATAAATTAGTCTTCATTGCATTCCAACAATTCAAACGTCAACATCACAATATGTATATACGTACACAGACATACACATTACTAGTAAACTATATAGTCTTGGGTTATTTAATTGATACAAATTTGAATGGAAAAATTAAAATTAAAAAAAATTGTCAATTAAAAACTCAAAAATTTAATTAAATTCTAATATTGAAAAATAATAAACGAGAACTAAATTTGAAAAATCAGATTTAAAGAAATTAATTTTCTTCATTCTGTTGAACTCAAAATGGAATATTTATTTTTTCCCCAGAATTCTAGTTTTTATGGTAAATCTGGTTTATCACAAAAAACGGTATATTTTTTTTCGAAGAGGAATTGAAAAATCATGAAAAATCTTATTGTCCCCGGTCGGAAAATTTCCGCGCTAGACCCTTAAAAAAACATGGCCACCTTATAATTATCACCCAGTAACTTCTTACACACTCATAATTCGCTACTTACTTTCTAGGGAAAACAATATTGCGAACCACATGGCACTCCAGCCCTTCGCATACTTACCAAAGGTGTTGTGCGAAGGGCTCTCGATCACGAGCCCCCCCCCCCCCCCCCCCCCCCCCCCCCCGAGGGTGTAAACCGAGCTCACGTAAAATTATCTCACGTGCCATTTTTATTAAACGCATTATAAACTTCATATTAAATCGTTTCTTTTATCGGGATTGACTTTTAAGGGGTACACAGAAATTTAGAGATGCGAAAAAATAAAATTTTTCAATCACGTTCGAAAATATTGCGAAGTTTTTTGCTATATTTTCTTATGTCCTTTATTGCTAGTCATGATCCGTCGAGGAACTGAAAAAATCCTGTACATTTTGTCAGGAGCACAAGTGAGTTGAGGCAATGCCTCAAGGTGATGGTCAACGTCGTAAAAAAAAATAATAATTTGACTTTTCGAACTCCGTAATTGAAAAACGTTATTTTGCCAATCGCTGCATACGATACCTTCGTGTCGAGATAGTAGACAAATTTATTATCTTTCTTTAGGATAAATCGTGTGATTATTGATCAGATCTTTTTTTATTGTTTTCTTTGTCGTGCTTGTTTTTTCTTCTCTCTCTCTCTCTCTCTCTCTCTCTCTCTCTCTCTCTCTCTCTCTCTCTCTCTCTCTCTCTCTCTCTCTCTCTCTATTTTATATATATATTTGTGTTATCAATCATATTTACAAAAAATCATTTGTTAATCGTCAATATTTTTTTCTGCTATTCTTCGATAATCGCAATCATCAAAGTACCGTAACTTTATTCCTGAGTGACCACACATTGGGAGAGCCTCGTTCCTTTTACTTTCTCTTCGTCTCGCTTTACCAGAGAACGATCCTGTCAAATTTTAAGCCAGGGGGGCGGAGATCGAGTCAGCGACTTGAAAAAAATCACAAATGCACTGAGTTTGTTCACAAACGAAAAAAAAAGTATTAAAAAACTAAATGCACTGAGTGAAAAGTTCATGATAAAGGGCAGTATGTTCGAATGTTTAATTCGTTTTAGTTTATTTACGGGGCAATGGTAATTTAGGCGTGGGCCATTACTTGGTTGGGTGACCGCTTGGCCACGTACTGGCTTCCGAACCTCTGTAGGGAGGGGTCAGGTTTTCTGAATATCCGATGGATAATGTAATTGACAACTGAGTGAAAATCAAGCCGCCAGTATCAGCACGGGTTTTCCACAGTTTCCCTGTGCCCTCGTGCGAATGCGAGATCGTAGTGCGTTGTTACAATTTTATAAAATTGTAATATTGTATTCAAACAATTCAACACTATAATACTACAATAATGTAAAATGTAAAGGGGAATAATATGGGGGGGGGGGGGGGGGGGGGAAGCTATTTTTAAACACCCTTAAAGGGAATAAAAAATCCATGGAAATGAAAAACTATTACTATAATAATGTAATACCATAGTAAAATAATAATAGAATAATGCAATAATATCATATTATAATAATATAATACAATACTAATCGTATAATCTTATAATATTGTTATATTACAATATAATAATACAATAGTGTAGAATGTAAGAGGTCATAGTATGTGAGGGGAGACTATGTGTAAACACCCTTAAAGGATACACGAGCAAAATAAAAAACTACGACTATATTAAGGGGTTACCCCCACTTGCGATTTTGAAAAAATCGATTTTTTTTATTGCGCTTTTTCGAAGTATTAGTATCCGGGCCCATACTTCTGTATGGGCCCGGAATAGATGACTCTATGTAAGTTTACAAAAAAAAATATTTTCTTCGTGTAAACTGAAATTGAAACTTTAAACGCGTTTTTCTCAAAATGGCATTTCTGAAGTCGGTGACCAAGATTACTCGAACACTGATGAACCGATCTTCTTGAAATTTTGCAGGCTTATTTAATACATAAAAATGTAGTCTTTAATCGTTCGATTTTTTTTTCGAAAAAAATGGCCGTTTTATAGCCAAAAACGGCCGTTTTTTTTCGTTAAAATCGAACCATTAACTTTGACTGTCCGCCATTTTGTGAAAAATGAATATTTTTTTAAATCCTTCGATTAAAGACTAGTTTATACTTATATTTGACTAAATCCATCCGCATTTTTTTTTCAGATGATCCACTTCGCCGCAATGTTGGTCACCGCAAACCGTGTATATAAAAACATTATTTCATTGACGGCCATTTGCCACTAAACAATGTAATATTTTTCAATAAAAAAATTACTGAAAGTTCTTCAAGATGTGTTCTTTAAGGAGGTTGGAGCGTTAGCCCCAATCCAAGGTTAAATTTAATAAAAAATACATGTTATTGTTTACACTATACTGAGTCTTTACGAATTTTTTGAACTTTTTTCACCACCAAACACCAGAGATAAAGAATCGTTTAATGTATGTAATTTAACGTGCGGTTAGATGGGGAAGACTTTCACACTAAAGGTTATGCAATTTTTATTGTTATTAAGCACCAAGATAAACCATTTCTGACAACGGATTAACGCAAACTGAACCTTTGTGAACATTTAGAAAAAAAAAATCCTCATCTTGCCCATCGTAAACCATGGGCCAATAATCTCGTGATGTAAATTTGAATAGGCATAATTATGAATTACTCAAAATTTCATTGTGTATTGTATAAAACATTCGTTGTCGTAGTTTTTTCATAACAATCATCGATAATGTTATGCTTTTTCAAGTTGGTAGTAACACAAAAGTTTTTCCACTTTACGTAATAAAAATGTTAAAATGCATAATTTTGCCCTTCAATTATATATTTAAAAAAATTAGCATATATAGAATAAATCTGTACCTCGTATGCATTTTTTTGAGGTTCATTGAAGAAAAAAAATGAATAACCCGTCATTTGAGTCAACTGAATCGCTCCAACCTCCTTAAGATGGTATATTGATCAATTAAAAAAGTTTTGTAGTTTTCTTTACAAAAAAATTCATGAAAAAGGCCTTTTTTTGCGCTACAAGTGGGGGTAACGTCTTAATATAATAATATAATAATATAAAATATATAATAATAATAGAATAATATAATAATACTGCAATATCATGGTATTATAATAATATGATAAAATTATAATATAAAAATATCAAATTATTTAATTGCTCTTTACAAATGAAAAATCTACTTTTATTAGCTGTACTACCATTGCCCTAACAAAAAACTCTTTCTTTTATCACAGAGCTTCGTTTAAACTTTTTTTTACTTTTCTTTCTTGGTGCACCTACGCGTGCCTCTCTCCAATTTTGTTTTCTCCAAAATCAATCTTTTTCCAATTTGGCATTTCTCTCGGCTCCAAATTAGCCTCCTCTTTTCCGCTCTCCTCTCGAGTAACGATCCAACCGAACAATATCCGGCAATATCGGCCGGGGACACGCAGGTAATAAAAGCTCGCAACACGTGGTTCCTTCGAAGCTCGTCGTCGTCGAAGACTCTCGTGCTTTTTCGTGTTATTCTTGTTATTCGTTCATTTTTCTTCTCGTGATTTTTCCCTTCTCGATAAAATGAATAATTATCACAAGTACATGAGTTTTTTTTTAACAACTTTCTTCACGATACAAGCTACACAATATAGTTGTGATGGTAAATCGTAATCGTTCGTTCGTCACGTTCCAATTTAATTTTTGTGTACGTGTGTTTATGTGTGTGTGTGTCGGTCTTTTTTTTCACGCGTACTCTTAATCGTTTTTTATTTTTTCGCCTTTGGAAATTTCATTGGTTGATAATCAGTCGATAAAATTATTGAGGTGTACAATGAGTTTCCGGTAGTGATGATCAAGGCGACTACACGCCTATATCTATATACGTTTTTGATATGAAACGCGGGTAGTGGCTTTTATTCTCGTTTTCATAAATTCTTCTCTCTCTCTCTCTCATTCTCTGATTTCTTTTTTGTCACAATCGAGCACTTAATGGATAAAATTCTCTAGAACGATAATAATTCGATGCGTCGGTCATAATAATAATATTACACTTTTCAATTATATACTCTTCGTCCCTTCGTCATCAGCACGTGCTGAGCACGACTTTACTTCGGTGAGTTATTTATTACGATTTTTTTCCGTTGGTATTCTATTTTTTGTCTCTCTTTTTATTTCTCTCCTGCTTTTTTATTTCTTCACATCATTACTTTTTTCCTCTCTCGGGGTGCAACTGCAAATTTCAACATTTCGGCCCCGAAGCTCGGGGGCCTCTTTCGCGCGGTTTAGAAGATTGTATTTTTTGGCATTGTTGTTCGTTTTTTTCTTGTTTTCGTTTAACAAAGTACACGTGTCACACCCTGCAATTCGGATATCGGGGCTTTGCATTTTGTCTCTTTCTTCGTTTCCCCTACTGGTCGGTTCGGGAAGACAAACTTGTCCTTTTGGCACCGGGGGTTTGTTACATCGATTTTTCTTCTTGTTCGTCGCATTGTTTTCGGTTTTTCGTCGCTTTTGCTTTTTTCACGAATTTTCAGATACTCGGTGGAGGAAGTGTGGAAATTGTGGAAATTATATGTGCGTGTGTGTGTGTGTGTGTGTGTGGGCGTGTGCGTGTGTGTGGTAGGGAGTCACCAGAATTTTCGGAAGTCCTGTGTGTATTGATTTTGAAAATATTTCGAAAAAGATTTTAATCAAGTATCGAATTTAAAAAGATTCAAAAGAAGTATTGATTTTAAAGCCATCTTGAAAAAGATTTTGATCAAGTATTGATTTTGAATTTTTGTTTGGGTTTGTTTGGGTTTTCAAGTATTTTCATTTGGGAGTCAAGCATTTGGGAGTCAAGTATTGATTTTGATAACATTTTGAAAAAGATTTCGAACAGACATTGATGGAAAAAAGTCAGCGAAAAAATGTCAAAAACTTCGAACAAAATCTACATTTCGATCGTCCCAGTTTTTTTTTTTCAACTTGAGCCGTCGGACTGCCTCCACAGCTAGCACCACTTTTTCAAACGGGCACCCCTATTTTTGAAACCCCTCGTCCGCTTCTCTTTTGGAAAAAAATCTGTGACGTATCATGAGTGTAAGATGACTTTGATATGACCTTGGGATGACCTTGACAGAGCAAAAAAACTTTCGGCACCAAATAATTTATTTGATCAAATAACGCGGTTAAAAAATGTTTTCAACTGGGCGCGTAAATTTGTTTTCTTATGGTTTCTGTAGGATGCCATGAGGCTTTCCAACGTCCTGTTTTGGGGTCTAATTTCTAGTGACTCACCCTATATATTTATATATATATAAGGTGTAGTAAAAAGAAATCCATTATTTTTGCCTTCAATTTCATGCAAAAGTAATGGATTTCTTTGTACTACACCTAATTAATATATATATATATATATATATATATATATATATATATATATATATATATATATATATATATATATATACACACACATACATACATACATATATATATATACAAGAATGGATGTATTTACGTATATATAACTATCTATATTGGGATACATTTGCACAACGCTCCTCCGCACATAGAAAAAATTGAGACGACGCATTATTCGACTGACTCATCGCTTCAATAATTATTTACACATTTGTATAATAGTTCACGCGGATTCTTCATTCGGTGATCAACTTTTTTTCTTCGATTTGCCGTTTCGCGTATTCACAAGGGATCAAGTCCTAATACATAACATATATATTTTTTCTTTCTTAACATTAATAAAAATTTTCCGATAAATTCAATATCACGCAATTAATAGTAGTACAGTGTAGATCGAACTGTCCATATGTTCGCGGTATATATATATATATATATATATATATATATATATATATATATATATCCTCCGATGACACGCTTTTCGCTGCGCACGATCGTCGATCTCGGTTCGCAACGATCGAGCATGTGTGCTCAGCACGCATGTAATTGCGATCGAGAATTCGTAATCGAATGTGACATTGAACAGTAAGGGGTTGAATGAAAAGTGAAAACTCTCGAATTTATTCAATTTTCATTAAGAATTCAAGAAATCATTGTATCTATATTTCGAGATAACTGTTATAGACACTTTAAAGGATTTAACTAGTAATAATTATTACAACAATAATAATTTTTATTACTATCATTATCAAAATAATAACGAAAATGATTATTTTAATTGCGTTCTTATTATTAAGAAAATAATGATTTTGATTATAACGACGAGGACGATAATAATAATCATACATATATGATAAAAATAATAATAATTATTATTATTTGAAGAAAGGTATGCCGTGAATTTCGTACCAACGGAAATAAAAATTCTCGTATCAAAAATAAAAAAGCAACAACGTGTCTTCGTACATTTTAATATTTTGCCGATTTTTTTGGGTCGTCCATTTCGGTGCCCCAATTATCGTTCGTTTCGTTTCGCTCTCGTGTCGTACTTACCTTCGCATCGCGACGAACTTTTGCGTATAGCGTGCTCATGCGTGTGTCTTGGGATTCATTAAAAAAAAATCCAAAAAAATTTCTTCCTTTGAGTTTCTTCTCATTTGCCAAACGATCGTATATTTTTTTTGAATAGAAGATCGAAAAATAATAATGAAAATCTTACGAGTTGTATAATAACGATTTAATGAGACGATTAATTATTCGAAGAAGCGTCGGATGGAAGTCGCGAGTTTTGAAATGTTGTGGGATTCGATTAAATTTGACGCGTATCATTTTACCAAGACCCTTCACACGTTCCTTGTTATTTTTTTTCTCTTGTTTTTTTATCCATTCGAAAATTCTGCGCGCAGACAGATTTTTATATACGTGAGGCTCATCAATCATGTATACACGCACCTCGAAAAAAAAAATCGAGTACACTGTTCTGTTTTTTTCTTCATATTTTTTGCCGATTTTTTCGTCCTATCCACGAATGTCTGACAAGTGATTTATTTTTCTACTTGCTCCTCATCGAAGTCTTCGGTGGTTGCTCCTCGAAGATTTTATTTTTCCTTCTTTTTCTTTGGGGGAGGGGGGCAATGTCGGATTTGGTGGGTGAGAATTTTCAATATTATAAATCTTTAAGAGTTACACGAAGGGAATTCCTGAATTAAGATGGCAGTAGAGTAAGGTTCGTCGTACCTCGTCGCAAAGGCGAAACAGCTCGTGCTACGATTGACGTGTCGATTTAAAAAATTGAAAGTGTATCGTATGCAACGTCGGGTACACGTTTTGAAAAATATTTGCCTAAAATTAAACGGAATTCAATTATTCAACGCAACATTTAAATTGTACGTGGAAATTATTGAAATAAAATTGAATATATTATAATTGAGCAAAAAAAAAATTAATTGCTTAGACCTCAAATATCGATCAATTAGTACATAATTGAATATTATTGTTAATTAAATTGTATGGAGATTGAATTATTATTTGAATAAAATAAAAATAAATACGTAAAAATTTCATTATGTATTTCTGGAATAGTAAGATCAAGGCTTTTTATTTTTCAAATTACGGACTAATTTGTTAGTATGAATTTTTTTTTGCAAAACAGCTAATAGAGAGAATAAATTGTTGAAAAAATATATACATGTATACATCGTGACGAAAAATTACATAAACTTCCATGTTTGTTATTAATAAGAATAAAAATAATTATCTCTCGATTGCCAATTTATTTCGATAGAAAAAAAATCTTTTTTCACCACGGTTGACAATTATCGTAATTTTCTTGTATTGTATTCATTTTGTTGCTAAAAATAATGTTGAAAAATAAAACACTTTTAAAGAAAAAATTGAAACATTTTCGACGATGCATTTCGAAGTGTGGTCGAAGGAAAAAATTGGAAAAAAATTCTCGTTCAGTTCGCGATTGCAGCGAGGTAAGATCGTTCAACATCGTCGAAACGACGCAGCTTAACAATTACACTTCTTAAATCGTTACGTTTCTCCGAAGTGCCATTTTTTCTCTCTCTCTTTCTCTCTCGCAGTAACGATCGGCGCGAGTATCGTGTAAAAATTCGCCGATGCTTAAAGCGCCAGTTCTGTCGCAAGTCGATCTTCGAAATTTTGAAAAAAAAGCAAAAAAAAAACCGGTGCACACAGATGGACACACACACATACACACGCGGACGTTGCTCGATGGACACATATATAATTTCCTTCGAATAAATATTCATCCCCATATAAATTTCATTCGTTTGTCGTTTTTCATTTTCGATCGTCGCACATGTCGTTCGCCTCCTTGAAAACACACAATTATCACCATTCAAGGTCCATAGCGCGATGCCGAAGTTCGCATTGTTGCTGCGCAATTAAAATTCTTTTTTTTTTCATCTACCCGCGTTTTTTCTATCCGTTTCAGCCACGGACCTCATTTTTTCCAAACCCATAAACCTCCAACCTAAATGTGCAAGAAAAAAGAAAACAATTTCGCACAACAAGCAAAATAGAAAAATTGATAATCGCAATTGGAATTTCCGTGGCTTTTTATTTTCTGAAATTTATTTTCCTACTGTACACGCGGTATTCGTTTCAGCCTCGATAATTTTCGTTTCATTCGTGAATTTTACTAGTTTTTTTTTGTTCGATTTTTTCTCCCGTTTTCTGATTCGTATTTTCAGTTTTGGGAATATTCGAATTCGAGTGCGTGACCCCGTTGATGATTCGTGTATATATATATATATATATATATATATATATATATATATATATATATATATATATATATATATATCGACGCTGCTTACGAAAAGTAGCAGGATTCAAAGTTCTTACGAAAACTAGCTTGTTTGATATTCACTGTAAAAACTAGTGTAAAATGAGTAAGTGTAAAACCTTAAAGATCTCATCGCTCGTACAATCTAAACAAAAAAAGTTTTGGTGAGAATTTAAAGTCCTTCGTGCTCGGGTAAAAATCTGGAAAAATAAACCATTAGTATTTTTTAAAAAATATGACAATTTTTTGCGTAATGATATTTTTATTTTATACTCGTTGCTTTTACTGACATTTTGATAATAATTATCAATTGAAATCGATAGTAGTAATTTTTATAAAAAAAATAATATCGAACTTGTAAATATAATGAAATATTTATTGTGATTTTCTATTTTAAAAAATGACGTTATTGAAAATATCATTCAACAAATTTACTTCTAACAGATAGTTATCGTCGAATATGCTTGAAAAAATCTTGCTGATGTTCGTTTGGAATTGAACCTCTGTCAAGCATGGCCTGTAATTCTTTTTTTTTCTTGGTGCAAGAGGCAATTTTTTATCTGACGTCTGTTTTAATTGGAACATTCGAACATCCGTTTTTGTTTTTTTAAAGATTTTCATCTCTCGTCCTTCTTGGTCAAAATCATATTTAACGTGGATTGTATCGACGTAAGGTTGAATGGATATTTCCCGAATACTTGCAATTTCAATTGAAGTCCAATTGAAATTTTTGAAAGGTCTAAAAAATCGTAAATTTTCGATTGCGGTGAAAGGAATTGGAGTGAAAAAATAGAGGCAAGGAATATATATGTGAAAAAGCATGGAAGAAAAGTCGGAAACAATTCCAGTGTTACTGGAACATGTTAATTTTCGTGTTAAATATCGTAAGGTGCCAGTTTTCGTGGCGAAAACCGAAACTTGCTAGTTTTCGTGTCGGAAGCCAAAACATGCTAGTTTTCGCGGTGACATCAAACGTGCTTGTTTTCGTAAGAATTCTGAAACATGCTACTTTTCGTAAGCAACGTCGATATATCGATTTATTGCGTTTACAAAAAATTATTTACTTTTGAAAATCGATGGAACAATTTTTTTTATTTAATTCGGAGAAATTTGTTAAAAATCACGAAATTATTCATCAGTCGATTTTCAATCGAAAATTTTTTTAGCTGTTGCATTATATATATATATATATATATATATATATTTCCTCGTGTGGTTGACAATGTACGCGAGTCCACGAAACTTTAATTCTTACCTTATTATGCATTATTACTACTATTATTATTCCGCAACGATTTTTCGTTGATCGCCAAGGCTTGTATATTTTGCATGTTTTTTTGCTTATATTTTTAAAGATTCATGTTTTTTTCGTCATTTTTTTGTTACGTCATTACCATTCGCGATCTGATGTATTTGCGTCTACGTGTCCGTTTGTAGTACGCGCGTGTGTGCTGGTCCGTGTGTGTATGTGTGTGTATGTGTGATAAGCGAAGAGTCGGAAGCAGTGATGTCGGATGGTGGTTTTACTTGGTCCCGAACATGAGTGAGAGTCTTGCTTGTTTTGTAATGTCGTTTTTTTTTCCTTTTATCATTTTTTCGATCAAATTTTTGGCAATGTGAAAAAGCGAGAAAAAAGAATTTAAAAAAAGTATTATTGATTGAAAAATGAACCTAGCCATCACGTGTCATTCTCGTTTTTTTTGGGAACGTTGACTCGCCTCGAATTTTTTTTTCTCCTGCTCTATCTCTCTCTCTCTATTTCCGCGTTCTCCCCCCTCTCTCGCTCGTGTCGCCCGCCAATGTCAATTTTACTCGTTAATTATCGTTTCCTCGTTCTCAATCGATTATCTTAGCTAGCTACTAAAAACTACTACGTTATAGCTAAAGTTAACCTGTTTTTGTGTTGTTCGCCTTTTCTTTCATATTCTTGCGAAACACTGGGAATTTAATTAAATTTTTTGTTCTTCTCCGCGTACCTTGTTTTTTGTCTTCTCGTTTGACTTTTTTTTCCTCGGGTTTTCCGTTACCCCCGGGAGCGCCACTGCGGCGGCGCCTTTCTCGCTCTCTCGTAATTATGGCAGTATTTACAGTGTACGAAGTCTCGTCGCGGTCTCCGAGTCCGATTTAACGCGACACACGATGAGCCCAATAAAAATCGTTGAAGTCGATCGTTGAATAATTTTCATAGGAATACTTGAGTTTTTTTTTTTTTAATTGAATCTTTTCACCACGACTTTGGTTTTAACGCGTAATAAACTCGACCGTGGCTCCTTCGACTGCGTATATATCCTAAGGCGCTATTAAAACTAAATATTCAATTAATAATACTATACTATATATGTACATTACAAGCACAATCATTTTATTGAATTAACTGGCGTTCGAGACTGCACCATTTTCTCTTTCACGTCGAAACTCTTCACTTCGAATTGTTTTTTTTTTATTAATTTTCTTTTTATCACCCCAGTTATGACCACTGATCACACACGGTTCGTTGATTTCGCACGAGGTTCACCTTCGGAGGGAACAAACGCGACAAATCCGTCGCGAAAAGCTGATTGCTCGTTTTGAGGAAGCCCAAGCCGATCCGAACAAACCCAAACAAAAAACCAGGCAAACCGAAACGAAAAAATGAAATTCAAAGCCAGACAAAAGAATAAAATTCAAACACAAACGAAAAATGTAATCAAACCTATACAAAGAAATTAAATCAAACCTACACAAAAAATGAAATTTCGGCCCAAACAAAAAAAGTATATCAAACCAAAGTATATAAAAGCGGTAATTATAAACACATTTGTGTAAACACATTACAAAACTTTAAACGCGTTTTTCTCGAAAACACGTTTTTAAAAATGGCTGACATTCTCCCGCCCGCTGTAATTAATATATCGACCTGAAATTTGGAGAGCATACTCAGAAAATATGTCTTCACGGAATGACGGATCGTTTTTTCGATAGATACATTTTTGCATTTATTATTTATCTTTTTATGCGAAAAAAAAACGCGAAAATTCGATTTTTTTTTTAATTGCCGCCATTTTCCGAAATTTGTACTAAACGAAAAACCCATCCGTCATTCCATGACCAAAGGGTCACAGATTGATAATATGCTTTGAATTTGTGTTTCAGAACAACAAAGAGGGGGCAGTGATGTCAACCGTTTACCTCCCGCGATTTGAGGACCTGTTTTCGCGGAGCTGCAAAGGCCGCCATTTTGTTTTTTTTTTTCAAAAAAAAATTTTTTTAACGTTCTGTATATCATGAATAAAAGCAAGAAAAAAACCACACTCGAAAAGCTTTACTCGTTTCCTTTAAAAAAAAATAAAATGTAAACACCTGAAATATGGCACTCCAAGGACAAAGTCTCCCTTAAACAAAACTTAAGTAAAATCAAACAAAATCCAAGTAAACCAATAAAAAAAATTCAAGCAAGCCCTTCCAACGCCAAACGCGCATACCCAATATAACCCCAACAAAGCAAAGACAAAGCAAGCAAATCTGACCAAAAAAGTCCGCAAAACCAAACAAACCCAAACAGGCCGACCCGTTGGTCAACAATATTGAAAATAACCCAAATAAACCAAAGCGAAAACCAATCAGCCGCAAACGAATCCAAGCATTCTCGAATAAATAAAAAAAAAACCCAAACCAACATAAACTCAAATATCTCGGGAACCGCCCAAATAGGGTTTTACAATCGGCACAGTAATGGCCCGCGACTGGTTGCCAGAGAACAAACGATGGCGCGGTAATGGCTATACAAACAGGCCAGATCCGCACCATGCATGGTTGGTAATGGTAAACCATGAATGGCTGCTAAGACTTGGCCAACTATCATACGCCCATATTGGCCCAGCAACGGCTGCCGAATCTTCTGCCGGAAATGAAAAACAAAAAATTGACAAATTATGAATATGAAAATTCTAGTAGTATCTTTTTTGTTTTCTTATGCTTTACTTATGTCCATGTATATAGAATAATTGCATTAAAAACGCTTTCTGAATTGTTCAAGTTTTTGCCTCTCATCGGGATCGAACCTGCGCCTTTCGTTCTAGTGTCGAGCGCCCTACCCACTTAGCCATTCTAACACTTACAGAATCCATCGTTTGTTCGTTCCTTACTTTTATGCCGATAATTTTATTCGTGACATTAAAGTTTACCGATCATTCTTTCGGTCCATTTTGGCTGTAAAAATAACTCGCTTGTTTTGGGTGAAGTTCCGAAAAGCATACTCCTCTGATCGAGCTGAAATTTTGCAATGAACTTCCTCTCATTATCCTAAGAGAAACCGTTAACGGATTTTTGACGACTAGCAATAGTTTTCGATATATCGCATTATAAAGTTTATTATTTCACGCCATACGAGTATATCTACATATCCGATAGACACCCCCACTCCTCCGGCCGCGCTGCTTCCTGGCAAACAGTGCTCGCCCGTATGTGCATATCACTTGCCATGTGGGATGGTTTTGTTTGGGTTTATTTAATATAGTAGAAGCGCAGTACAATAGATAACTTTCAATATACGATATATGGAAAACTATTGCTAGTCGCCAATATCCTTTTAAAGGTTCTCTTAAAGTATTGAAAAGAAGGTTGGTGCAAATTTTCAACTTCATCAGTGGGGTATGCTTTTCGAAACCTTATCCCTTGTTTTTACGTGTTACAGTTTAACGACCTGCATTTGCAAAACACCCAAAAACAAACCATCAATGGCTGGAATAGATCTGGCAAGCCGTTCATCCGCCTACGATACCCCAATGCTGATCGCCACATTATCTGTGCGATAGTATTGGCCCACGAATGGCTGGCATAGATCTGGCAAGCCGTTCATCTACCTACGATACCCCAATGCTGATCGCCACATTATCGGTGCGATAGTATTGGCCCACGAATGGCTGGCATAGATCTGGCAAGCCGTTCATCCGCCTACAGTACCCCAATGCTGGTCGACGAATCATTGGCCGATTATCAGCAAACCGTTTAATGGCTGAATGCTGGCATTCTTGTTACGACAGGCGACCCTATATGGGCGGAAACACCGAAGTGTGGAGACTAAAAGTAAAAAGCACGCGAGCTCGTTGAACGAATTGAAAATTGAGCAATGAGCGATTCACTTGTTCCAGTTTCATTTCGACGGATCGGCTTTTCTTCTCCCCTCCCCCCGCCGCGTGACGATCTCGCGTTATTTACAAAATGAGAACGATCATGTAATTGAGATACTTATTGGCGCGCGGTTGTCCGTTGATCTTCGAGCCGTTGTCCTCGCCGTTTTCGCTCGCCGTGTCGTTCTTAACTTCGAGAATAGTTTCGAGACGATCGACCGAGGCTGTTTGGACGCCCGTCGCAGCGTTCGACTCTTCGCGATTGTTCGAGGCCTCACCGTCGTTCGTGTCGTCCGAATCAACGTCGATCGAGCGATTGTTCACTTGGATCTTGACGACGGCGTCAACCGGATACTTGGCCGTGCCCTCGCTCGAGGACGAAGTGGTGTGACAGGAGGACGATCCGTTGCTCGTCGTGGCGTATCTCGCGACACACGAGTTCTCGCATTTCGGACACACCGAGGAACCCTCCACGCTCGTCGTCTCCTCCTCCGCTGACATTTGACACTGGAAACATATGAGATCGGGATCGTCCTGATCGCTCGAAAAATTGCAATGGGCGCAACGCGACGAAACGTCGATGCTCCCGTTGCAGAGCGGACAGGGCGGACTCTCGCCAGAGTCCTCGTGGTCGTCCTGCTGGTCCTCCGACGCGATAGCCTCGAGCTCGTCTCGACGCAGATGCCGGACTCGACCCTCCGCTTCGGGAACTCGAGGCGAACGAAGCTGCACCGGACTCCTGCAATTTTTGGTTAATTGCAGGTTTTTTTGGGAATTTTTGTGGGTTTGCCAGTCCTGAGAGGATTTTTCGTCGAAGGCATTTTGCGGGATGCAATTTTTGCACGGGCATCCCTCGTGGACATTTATATACGCAAAAATATACTGCAAATTTATTTTATTAATAATTGTAATATACGTGAAATTTATGCCATATATTGAAAATTTATGTTGCATATATGTGCCAAATTCTAATTTTCGTAACGTTTTTATATACGAGATGTATATGCGTGGTATTGCTGTATATCAATGTATCATATATCAATGATATATGTAGCATTTACCTTGCATATATACAACATACGAGGGTGGGGTGAAAAGCTTCCGGCCTGACCAAGAGATGGTGCCACTAGGTCTAGTTTTGGAGCGGCGTCCTACAGTACCATTCCTACCGAGCTTGTATGTACAGTTTCAGCCCAATCGCCACGTTAGTTTGCGTTTGAGAGCACATTGCGCGAGACGCTTCCGTTGTTTTCGTAAAAATGGAAAAATTGGAAAACGTGCTGTCATCAAATACTTCCATTTGAAAGGTTTTACACCAAAACAAATAAAAGAAGAGATGGATTCAGCACTAGGAGACTCCTCCCCATCATATTCAACTATTAATCAGTGGGTTTCTGAATTTAAAATTGGTCGTGTGAGCACCTCTGACGAGCTTCGCTCAGGACGGCCCGTTGAAGTCACAACTTCAGAGATGATTGAAAAAATCCATAAAATAGTGTTGGAAGACCGCAGGTTGAAAGTGCATGAGATAGCTGAGACATGTAGGATGTCAGCTGAACGGGTGCGAAATATTTTGCACAACCATTTGAACATGGAAAAGCTGTGTGCAAGGTGGGTGCCGCGTTTGCTAACGCTCGACCAATCGAGCGTTTGCTAACGCTCGACGCTACCGACAATTTGGCGCTGTATAGACGTAATCCAAACGAATTTTTGCGTCGATTCATAACTGTTGATGAGACATGAGTCCACCACTACACTCCTGAAAGTAAAGAACAGTCAAAACAGTGGGTTGGAAAAGGGGAACCAACCCCAAAGAAGGCAAAAACAATTTTATCGGCAAACAAGGTTATGGCTACTGTTTTTTGGGATGCGAGAGTTATGAGAAATGTATCAGTGTTGATGGAGATTATGTTGAAAAATAAAGCAAAAAAAAATTTTTAAATATCGTTTTTCTTTGTCAGGCCGGAAACTTTTCACCCCACCCTCGTATGTAGCATTTACCCTGCATATATACCACATATATTTAGCATATATGTTGCACACACACTGCGTACATACCACATATATACTGCATAAATGGTACATATATGCCACATATATATAGATATGCGTAGCATATCTGTATATAGTGTTTATATGTAATAGCGTACTTTAACTGTAAGTTAAGTTTTTTTAAGTTTAAGTTTTGAGTTTTATTAAATTTAACTGTAATAGTGTTTATACACAGCATATATTTTTTGTCAGGAATATGTATCAAAAATGTATGCGTCATATATGGCGCATAAATGACACATATATGAGTCATATATGACGCATACATTTTTGATATATTTTTCTGACAAAAAGATAGATTGAAAATATATCGAAAATATATGCATCGTATATGCCTCATATATGCATCATATATAGTGTTTATACGTAGTATATATGTTTTGGTCAGAAAAATATATCGAAAATATATGGGTCATATATGCGTCATATATTTGGTGCATATATACTGAATATATACGTATTATTCTATTTTTCGTCACTATATCTGCGACCGATATATATATATATGTAGCATATATTTTCTGCATATATTTTACATACATAAATTTCCATGCGGGATCCCGTAATTTTTTTCCTCACAGGCTTTTTAAGGGGAGATATACACCTAGGTGGTCGAAAAAATCGATTTTTTTTTGTATTTTCTTAAAGGTTGAGGTCTCCAGAATATCTGGTGAAAACGGCAAGTTAATATTTCGATAAATGAGCCAGTTAGAGACGAGAAAGTGAAACGCGGTTTGCGGCGCCGAGCCGACAGGCTTTTTAAATCGGTACCCAAAATTTCTCGAACACCAATGAACCGATTGCCTTGAGGTTTTTTGTGGTTATTCTGTACACCATTATCTGGTACTTGTCATAGGATTTTTTTTCCGTTACTTAGTTTTTGTTTTATAGGCAAAATAATAACTAATTTTTGGCCCAAAAATCACTATTTAAGTTCAAACGTCCGCCATTTTGTCATAAATCGATATTTTCAAAATCGGCTATGACAAGTACTAGATTATAGTATCTAATTTAATAATCTTTTTGGTTTTTTTTTCGGATGATTTTTGAAGACACGCCGGTGGGTACCGTATACGCAGATTTTTTTACGACGCTCCGAGGATCATAGAATATCCGTGTATATTTTTTATATTTTTAAATAAAGAAAATTAAACATATTTTTGAATGTATATACTTTTAGATAATTAAAACCCCAATCTGAAATTTCACATAGTTTTCCTTGAAAAAAATCACAAAAATGACCTTTTTTCCGACTCCTGAATGTATATCTCCCCTTAAGGAGGCTGCTCAGGGTTTGTAACGCACATGCTCAAGGCATTAGGTCACAGTGACGGGTATAAAATCACGTGTGTATTTAACAATTTTTTTTCGTATGAAAAAGTGATTCACTCATAAAATTAATTACACATCTATTTAGTATGAATATCAAGCTGTTAGAGAATGTTTTTTTTTTTTCGATGTACAAAATGGCCGAATGCTAATATGTTCTTTTGTTATCTTCTTTTTACGCGCTCCGCGGCGTGACATTTAGCATCCACAATTTTTTACCCAGAACAAAAAACGAAAATTCTCGTCAATCTACGTTAGAATACCTAGAGAAGTACGTACGGAATTTAAAAAATATTGTTTTATTCAAAAGTTGTAGGTATTTGAACTTAAAAAATGAATTTTCAGTGAAAAATTTCGTTTTTACTGCTCATAAACTGCTCATAAAATGAAAAGTTTTCGATTAATCAGAAATTCCGTACGTACTTCTCTGCGAAATGCAATTAGGAACATAACTTTTAAATTTGAAGTAAATCGAGTGAAAATTGTTGAAGTTATTTGTCGCGCGAATTAGAAAAAAGCTGTTTCGAGAAGTTTCGAGTAGTCGGCCATTTTGTACATCGAAAAAAAATTTAATTTCTTGATATTCACACTAAATAGACGTGTAATTCATTTTATGAGTGAATCACTTTTTCATACGGAAAAAAATTGTTAAATTCGCACATGATTTTATATCCGTTACTGTGGCCTAACCCCTTAAACGCGGACGCCTATAACGACTGCCAACCCCGAATAATCAAATTCTCGGTTACGTAAAATAAATAAATTTCAGCTAATTAATATGTGCAATGCATATAACTGACTGCTCAGACATGTTATTAATCTTTTTTGTTTATTTACATCGCGAATAAGTTATCAACCAAGTCGAAATGTGGCAAACGCGCAATTTACTTCTCAGTAATTGGTATCACTGAGCTCAGATACGAACGCCACATCGTGAGCGCGTACCTGTCAAACATCCTTCGCGAATTCCGTGTTTTTTGTTCGGCGAAAATGAAAAGATGGAAGGGAAAAATGCAAACCGAAAAACAGTACAATCGACGGTTGGAGCAAGTACAACCTGGAAAGCGGCGGAAAAAAGTAGTTGAGCCGGAAAATGAATGCGCAGTCGAGGGACGACGCGTAATTGATTTGAAGGTTATGTCGAAACACATGCACTGCAGCTTCTGTAAAGCATGATTCCAAATATTTAAATACTCTTTATAAAAGCGCGTTAAGAAATTTATAGCAAGAAAGCAATAGTTTGTGCGTTTCAAATTTTGGCGCCTATTCAAAATGGCCGACTTGACAGCAGCGTTGCCACGTGCCGTAGGCCGCTTTATCGTTTTACGCGAATCAGCTGAAATTTCTTGTTTTATTTCACCAATGTCTCGATAACGAGATAGACAAAACGCTGTACTCTTCGTTGAAATTATTCATAACAATCTTAAGAATTTTTTCCGCCTATTTCCATTCAATTCTTACTATTTTTATTATGTTGCGACAGTCGTATTAGAGTTCTCATGAAGCTTTTGCTATGCCACCCGTGTGTAAGAGCCTAACTTCAATACTTAAGGGGTTACCCCCACTTGCGATTTTGAAAAAATCGATTTTTTTTATTGCATTTTTTTGAAGTATAAGTATCTGAGAGTATGTCCGGAAAATTTCAAGTCGATCCGAACATAATTGACTGAGATATGAGCGTTGAAAGAGAAGAATCCGTTGTGTAAACGACGGAACGACGAAACTTTAAACGCGTTTTTCTCAAAATGGCATTTCTGAAGTCGGTGACCAAGATTACTCGAACACTAATGAACCGATTTTCTTGAAATTTTGCAGGCTTATTTAATACATAAAAATGTAGTCTTTAATCGTTCGATTTTTTTTTTCGAAAATAATGGCCGTTTTATAGCCAAAAAACGGCCGTTTTTTTCGTTAAAATCGAACCATTAACTTTGACTGTCCGCCATTTTGTGAAAAATGAATATTTTTTAAAATCCTTCGATTAAAGACTAGTTTATACTTATATTTGACTAAATCCATCCGCATTTTTTTTTCAGATGATCCACTTCGCCGCAATGTTGGTCACCGCAAACCGTGTATATAAAAACATTATTTCATTGACGGCCATTTGCCACTAAACATTGTAATATTTTTCAATAAAAAAATTACTGAAAGTTCTTTAAGATGTGTTCTTTAAGATGGTATATTGATCGAATAAAAAAGTTTTGTAGTTTTCTTTAAAAAACTTCATGAAAAAGGCCTTTTTTTGCGCTACAAGTGGGGGTAACGCCTTAATTGCTCATCAATCACGCAGACGAAGTACTCGAAATTTTACACGGAGTCGTAACACCTGTTTGCAAATATCCTTAATAAATTTCAGCAAATTCTTACTATTTCGCCATAGCTGAGCAACCTAATTAATTGCAGGAATATAAATTATTGTAATTATTTTTGCAACGAATTTTCAAAAAGGGAATTTTCGGTAATACATTTTTTGCACGAGTGTCCGGGAATTTAAATCGATAGAACGGAGGAGAACAAAGTGTGGTGGTGATTATTGGAGAACAATGAAATAAGATAATTAGGGATTGGGGCATGATCAATTGTTGTGATGATTGTGGGAGAACATATGTTTATGATGGTTGTGGCGGAAACATGAATTGTCATGATGATTATTGGAAAAAAAGAATTATGATGGTTGGGGATTACGGGAAACTCAATTATAACGATGATTATTACGGAGAATTCAAGGATAATGATGATTATAGGAGAATAATGAGTTATCGTAATGATTAGTAGAGAAAGATTAATTATCTTGGTGATTATCAAAGAAAAATAAATTATTGCAGAAAATGTAACAATATTGATGATTATAGAAGAATAATTGATTGTCATAATGATGATTGAAGAAAAATGAATTATTACGACGATTATTCGAGAAAAATAAGTTATCATGATTATTAATAAAGAAAAATAAATGTTTGTGTTTAGTTTATTGGAGAAAAATAAATTATCACTACAATGATTGCAAAAAATTAGTTATTACGATAATTATTGGATAAAAATGAATTATTATCCTCATTGCTTGAGTGAACCATAGTCAACACAATTTTTCTTCTAGCTAATAAGCGATCATTAACAATTGGTTAAAATCATAAATCGAAAATTAAATGCGCCATGAATTTTTTTCCATTCCCCCGAAAAATATTGGCCTCTATTTTCGCATCGACTTGTTTTTATTTCAAAACAACGAACAATCTTCAAGAAAATACTTGACACAAAAACATAACAAAATTCAACGTTCGGTCACGAAGAAATTCAAATATAAAGATTTGGAAATTGTTATATGAATCAAAATCCAAATATAACGTTTTAAGAATTCGGATTGAACAAAATCCGTATAGAAAAATGTTGAAATGCGGATGTGGAAAAGAATTGAAAAAAAAAATTGCAAGAAATCAGAATGCAAAAATTTGGAAATTGGGTTTTGCAAAAAATCGAAATATAAAATGTTGGAAAAAATCGAAATATAACAATTTTGAAAGAATCGTAATGTCGAAATTTGGAAATTTGAATTTGGAAAAATTGCAATATAAAAAATGCAATATAAAAATTTGGATTGTGTTTCCAAAAACAAAAAAATCAAACCGATCAAAACGTCCAAAGGACGATCTCCAAATACCTCGAGTCGTGATATCGCTCCTGGCTCCTCTTGCCCTTCCTCTCGTCGGCCTCGTCTTGCTCGGCATGTTCGATCCTTCTGGTCCCGGTGCGTTGATCGGCCTCCCGATATCTCGGTGATCCTCCCGCGGCCGGACTCTTGTAAGCGATACTGGGACTTTTAGTCCCGTGCAGTCTCAAGTCGCGTTGATGGCGCTCGTTGGCGGGGCTTTGATCCTGTTCCTGCGAAGTGGTCGTCGCGAGGGACGCGGAGGCCGGGACGGCTCCCTTGCATTTTCGTTCGCTACGCTCGTGATCCTCCTCGTCCGCGGCCCGTCGATAACGCGGCGAACCTTCGATTCTCGAGGGACTCTTGAGGACCGGAGTGCCGATCGTACTCGAACGACGCTCCTGCTGGCTTCTCGTTACTGCCAAGTTTTTCGCCTCGTACTGCCGATCGATTCTCTCCTCGACGAAGCGGCCATATTGGCTCGGTGTTTGGGGCCTGCGGGAAGGGACAAAAATATGGAAAACAAAATAATTACAGGTAGAAAATATATCAATTGTCTAAAAGGACTTTTTTAACTTTTTAGAAATTTAAGGACTTTCTAGATTTTTTTTTAAATTTAAGGCCTTTCTAGAATTTTTTCAAAATTTAAGGATTTTTTAGATTTTTTTTTCAAAATTAAAGGACCTTCTAGATTTTTTTTCAAAAATTAAGGACTTTTTTAGAAATCTTAAAATGTAAAGACTTTTTAGAAGCTTTTTTTTAATATGAGGACTTTGCACACCTTTCCTAAAAATATACGAACTTTTTAGACATTTTCTAAAAATCTAAAGACTTTTTAGAATTCTTCTAAAAACTCATTGACTTTTGAAATTTTGTCTAAAAACTTAAAAATTACAGACGAAGCACCCTTGACGGTTCCTTTACATGTAGCGACCAAGATTTTGTTATTATCCAAACCCTTTTTTTGCTACTTGTAGTCAGGAGCATCTAATGAGAATACTCGAAAACGTTTGAGTGATTTGCACAGCCGAAATCGGCCAAAAAAAAAATGGGTAATAAAAAAGAACCAATGTCCGTCGCATTCGAACGATTACACTTCAACGATTACACTTCAACATTACAGAAATTATTATATGTAGAACGATATCAAGAGGATATTTTATTTTATTCCAAGTTTTTAATTAAATATTTCCAAGTTCATATATTTCAACACTACCAAGATCCATGTTTTCTTCTAACCGCACGATTGTTCGGACTATTCCTTACCGATCGCGCCAATCGGTATCGATGTCGACCGAGCTGATTCGAAGATTTGATTTTTTTCCAAGTTCGTATTTATCAGCACCACCAAGATCCATTTTTTTTAAACGAAAGATCGTTCGGACTATTCTTTACCGATCGCGCCGATCGGTATCGATATCGACTGAGCTGATTCCAAGTTTTTTTTCCAAGTTCATATTTTTCAGCACCACCAAGATCAAGTTTTTTTTGTTATCGGAAGATCGTTCGGACCATTCTTTACCGATCGCGCCGATCGGTATGGATATCAACTGATGGTGAGCTGATTCCAAGTCTTTCTTTTTTTTCAACTTCTTATTTTTCAGCTCCACCAAGGTCCATTTTTTTCAACGAAAGATCGTTCGGACCATTCCTTACTGATCGCGCCGATCGGTATCGATATCGACTGAGCTGATACCAAGTTATTATTTATATTTATTCCAAGTTCATATTTTCCAGCACCACCAAGATCCCTGTTTGTTTTTAAACGCAAGATCGTTTGGGCCATTCCTTACCGATCGCGCCGATCGGTATCGATATCGACTGAGCTGATTTCAAATTTAAACTTTTGTTTTGTTTTTTCCAAGTTCGTACTTTTCAGCATCACCAAGATCCATTTTTTTAACCGAAAGTTCGTTCGGGCCATTCTTTACCGATCGCGCCGATCGGTATCGATATCAACTGATGGTGAGCTGATTCCAAGTCTTTATTTTTTTTCAACTTCATATTTTTCAGCACCACCAAAATCCATTTTTTTAAACGCAAGATCGTTCGGACCATTCTTTACCGATTGCGCCGATCGGTATCGATATCGACTGAGCTGATACCAAGTTTTTATTTCTGTTTTTTCCAAGTTCACATTTTCCAGTGCCACCAAGATCCATGTTTTATGTTACACGCAAGGTCGTTTGGAAGATTTCTTACCGATCGGGCTGATCGGTATCGATATCGACTGAGCGGAGCAAACTTGAAATGACTCACCTGTAGGTGCACGTTTTCGCGCGCGAGTCGCACTCGCTGCACAGCAACAAATTCGATTTGCTGCCCGGATGTGACGTGTAACCGTTGCAAGTGCCGTAATACCGATCGTCCTCGTTGTCGTCGCTCTCGAACAAGTGTTGGCTGAGGCTACCGATAGATTTCGCGTCGCTCGATCTCGCGTCGACTCGTCCGGAGCTCAAGAAACTTCGGGTGTCCTCGTCGTCCGCGTTTCGCGTTTGCTCGTCCAGGGCGCTCGTAGTCGCGGTCGTCTCCTCGTCCTCCTCGGCGTTCAAGTATCGCTGGACGCGCTCCATTTTCCCTTTGCCGCGCTCGTTGCGCGGCCTTATTTCTCGTTAAATGAAGCTCTCCCGATTTCTCTCGTTGTCCTCGATACTCGAGGTCGAACTCGCACCGCATATCTGCATCTCGATTTCCGCCAGTCTGTGCTCGACGTCCCACTGCTGCTGGTTAAGCTTCACGCTCATCGTCGCGTTCTCGGTCTCCAGGCAGACAAGACGCTCGCGCAGACGCTTTATCTCGGCCAGCAGGGCCTCGTGGCTACCCAACAGGGGCGTCGCACCCTCGGACACCAATTGCGTCATGCTGTTGCACGTCATGCCTGCAAATAAACGGAACAACGCTGCCTGTAGCTTACCGATTTCACCAATTTTTTCAACCGATTTTCTACCGATTTTTTACCATTTTTTAACCGGTTTCCTACCGATTTTAACAATTTTTTTTACCGATTTCCTACAGATTTTTACCATTTTTTTTACCGATTCCCTACAACTTTTTACCATTTTTTTTACCGATTTCCTACCGATTTTCACCAATTTTTAACCTTTCTACCGATAAAAAAATGGACCAATATTGATTCATATTTACCAATTTTTTAACCGATTTTCACCAAAAAAATTTACCGATTTTTACCGATTTGTAGCAACTTTTTTAAACCGATTTCACCAACTTTTGTTACCAGTACTTACTATTTTTATACTGATTTTCTACCGATTTTACCAACTTTTGTTACCAATACTTACTATTTTTATACTTATTTTCTACCCATTTTACCAACTTTTGTTACCGATTTTTACTAATCTTTTTATACAGATTTACTACCGATTTTTACTAATTTTTTCATACCGATTTTCTACAGTTTTTTTACTATTTTTTTTACCGATTTTGATTCATAAGATTTTTCGACCTCGAAGTTTGCATCCTTGGAACGCAAATGATAGATTGCAGTTCTGCCAAGGGAATCTTAAAAATGTAAACTTTTCATTTGTACTTGGTGCCCTTATTTTTGTGAAATGTTCGTTTTGCCAAATGTGTTCTTGTCAAATTTGCCTTACAATCTTCTTTCTGTAAAATTCCTGTATGGAATAAAAAAAATTCCCTCTCCGTGATCTTCGAGAGGCGCACGTCATTTTTGAATTTCACTTCTTGTGAAATTTGTTTAAAAATCTTGTGATATTTCTGCATGCGAAGTGAATTTAGAAAATCCCTTTTTCCGAGCTCCGACTGACGTTGCGAGATTTTCAAATTTTGCTTCGTCATGAAAACCATCTCTAGTCATATTTATTAACAAACCTCCCCTAAAAAATGTCTTCACACAAAATTGGAAAAAAATCCTTTTCCCTGATGTCCGATTCTCGTTACGTCATTGTCGAATTCCGCTTCTTCTGCAAGCATGTTTCCTCGTGAATTTATTTATAAATCCCCCCCCCCCCGTGAAATTTCTCCATGTCCGATTAAAAAAAAAAATCCTTCCGATCACCGCGCGGCGTTGTGTAATGTTCAAACTGTTCTCCGTACTTCATCTCGAGTGAGAGACAGTTGCGAAGTCGCGTTGAATAATGAGACTTGATACTCTTCCCTTCGTGCCGCACCATCTGCGGATCGAGCGAAAAGAAAGAGGAAACAAAAAAAATTATGCGACAGAAAAAAATACGCGACGCGAAAAAGACGTGACGATGCTCGCAATCAGTCGCGGTTCAACGAAACGGTGAACGGGATCGCGCGGCCAGGAAACATTGAGAAGGAAGACTTTTTTCCCAATCCCTCCTCACCCCCCTCCCTCTTTCTCGATATTCTTTTATCCTTCATCGATGGGAGCTTTCGCTCGTTTTCTCAAATACTTTATCGGAGAAAAGAATCTCCTCCTGCTGCTTTCCAATCTCGCCATACCGATCTCTCCTCTCTCGGAAAATGATCACGATCCCGAAAATCGTTTTTCATTTTTGGATTATAATTATTTTATTTCCTTAGCGCCGCGAGACGGTTTGGGAGTTCTCACGAATGGCTCTCAGGAAAAAGCAGAATATTGATAATAATACAATGATTAAACGTGTTATATTTGTCATATAATTATTAATATGACACCATTATGTTCATTGAATTTTATTAAATTAATTAAGAAATATTGATTAATTTAATTTCCTACCAATAATAATCACAATGAATATAATAATTATGAATGTTATATTGATTATATAATTATTAGTCACTAATATAACACTGTTATATCAATACATAATAATAATAATCATGGTAACATTAAAGTAATCGTAATTGAAAATTGTATTGAATCGTAATTGAAAAATACACCTAAGAATAATGACAAAAATAATACAGAGTATCATGTTTCGAGGCTATGGTGTAAATAAAGACCAGTGAAAACGACAATAACAATAATAGTATGAGTGTAATAATAATAAATATTCCGATAAGTGCCAAACGTTGTAAATAATAATAAAAATAATAATATTAATATAACATGATATTAATATTAATATCTAAATGAACACGCGATCATTTTCCGGATGAAAATTTACGTCAGATTGGGTTGGGTTCGTTTGCACGTTGAGGCAGATGGCAAGGTAGATGAATTACGTCACTCCAAGCTCGGACTCCTTCCTCTCTCCTACTCTCTCTTCTCTCTCACTCTCTTTTCTTTTTTTTCTTGCTCATTGTCTTATTTTCGTCTTTTTCTCATTCCATTCTCGTACGGATCAATATAACCTTAATTCGCCAATCAGCCGGAGCTCTCAATATACGTTGGCGTATTTATACCCCTCTTTCTCTCTGTCTCTCTCTCTCTCTCTCTCTCTCTCTCTCTCTCTCTCTCTCTCTCTCTCTCTCTCTCTCTCTCTCTCTCTCTCTCTCTCTCGCCCTCGTTTAACGTTTGCTCGCACTTTTTTCTTATTCCGAGCTGCTCGCGTTTCCCTCGTGGTGGTTCCCGAATCAAGAGCTCTCTTCCACGAATAATTAAGCGCTCGGTACACCGATGAAAGTGTCGATTGCTCGGCATTAGCTCGATGAGGAACGAGGTCTGGACGCCACCCCTGGTCGCTTTTTTTCTTCAATTTTCTATTGTACTTTGGCTTTTTTCATTGCTATATTTTAATAATAATTGAAAAGTAAAATAATCAATAATAATAATTGTAATTATTATTTATTCATACTATATTAATATCAACAATATATTGATAATATAAATTGCTTGATTAAACATATAAAAATATACTAAATATTAAAAATACGCAGTATATCAATAATAATAATAATTATTATTATTATTACTGTTGCAGCCCAAATATATTAATCGCTAAATTTGCTCGGGTCACTGAATTTGGGCTTGAAATAAGAGATACACAATGTGGATTGGGATTTGAGACTAGAATCGAATGCACTCTCATTCTTGATTTTGACTGCAATTTCCAATTTGAGAAACGTTCGCACCGTTCTCGATTGAATATTTGCTCGACAAGGCTATTTTTTTGTTAGCCCCGTCACGATTGACAAATAAATTCAATTATCGCGTACGAAGCTTGCAGCTCGTGTGCAAAAAATATCATTTTTCAGCTGCGCCAATTAACCAAAGCGTTCGAGAGCCGTCAGCATACGCTGCAGAACGGATAAAGCTCGCGCAAGTCCATGAATCGTTTTCCATTTCGTCCCGTCACTTCGAAGATACGGACGTTTCGAAATAACAAAAAACAAAGAACGAAACAATGCATATACAGGGTGATTCACAATTATGAGCTTTCCCTTGGTGAGCATACAGAGTGGTGTCGTTACGAGCCGAACGCTTTATTTAAGGGGTTACCCCCACTTGCGATTTTGAAAAAATCGATTTTTTTTTCATTGCATTTTTTTGAAGTATAAGTATCCGGGCCCATACTTCTGTATCAGCCCGGAATAGATGACTCTATGTAAGTTTACAAAAAAAAATATTTTCTTCGTGTAAACTGAAATTGAAACTTTAAACGCGTTTTTCTCAAAATGGCATTTCTGAAGTCGGTGCCCAAGATTACTCGAACACTAATGAACCGATCTTCTTGAAATTTTGCAGGCTTATTTAATACATAAAAATGTAGTCTTTAATCGTTCGATTTTTTTTTCGAAAAAAAATGGCCGTTTTATAGCCAAAAAACGGCCGTTTTTTTCGTTAAAATCGAACCATTAACTTTGACTGTCCGCCATTTTGTGAAAAATGAATATTTTTTAAAATCCTTCGATTAAAGACTAGTTTATACTTATATTTGACTAAATCCATCCGCATTTTTTTTTCAGATGGTCCACTTCGCCGCAATGTTGGTCACCGCAAACCGTGTATATAAAAACATTATTTCATTGACGGCCAT
Source organism: Ophion slaviceki (assembly GCA_944452715.1). NCBI lineage: Eukaryota > Metazoa > Arthropoda > Insecta > Hymenoptera > Ichneumonidae > Ophion > Ophion slaviceki. The sequence goes on from OX101791.1 coordinate 35,984,213, forward strand.
TTGCCACTAAACAATGTAATATTTTTCAATGAAAAAAATTCTGAAAGTTCTTCAAGATGTGTCCTTTAAGATGGTATATTGATCGATTAAAAAAGTTTTGTAGTTTTCTTTAAAAAAATTAATGAAAAAGGCCTTTTTTGCGCTACAAGTGGGGGTAATGCCTTAGTGGGGGGGGGGGGGTTACGTTCAGTCGCGGAAAAAGTTTGCTGATTATCATTAATGCTTAATTATCATAATTTTCATAATTTTTTTTAAAGGAAACATTTCTGCACCATTTTTGAAACTTAGGGTAGGTTTAATTACTACTTTTGCATGTTAAATGGTATTTTTTAAAATTAATCTTTAAAAATGACGGATCTATGTCACGGTCTTTTTAATTGCATTTTCAAAACTGGCGTGCCGTATAGCTAAGAAACTAATTAACCGATTCGGATGAAGTTTGGTATACATCTTTCTAACCTTATTGTCTAGAACATGAGCCTTAATGTTTTTGAAAATGAAAAAGAAAATGTAAATATTTTTTCATTGCGAACTGTAGCCATTTTTTTCGGAAAATTCAATTTGTTTGTTTCAAAGCGTACTATTTTATTGATTTTCAACATTTCTCACTTTTTCTTGGCTCATATTCTGGGTATGAGTATTAATGAAAGTATTAAGAGACGAGTATTAAGCCTCGAAAATGATGGAAAAATGTTTCTTAAAAAAATCATGAAAATGAGCAATTTTTTCCTCCCCTAAAGTTAACTTAAGGAGGGAGAATGCCCTTAAGTGTTCGCCTTCGATTTTGTTGAAACTCAATACGTGACGAAGCATTGAAAACTATTAGATACGTATTCTTTTTGTCGGCGAAAAACGGTTCTAAGGGGGAAAACCATCCCTCAAAGAAAGGCGCGTCACCCCTTAATTTAATTAAAAAAAATAATACATTTTTAAAATACTTCTATAGTGGATTTTTCGACGCTTCACATGAGAAGAATTTTGGTTTTTGATTCATTCGGATCGGTGGACTGCTTGTGGGTCAAACTGCAAAATCACCCCTTGACACGCCATTCTTTAAGGTGTGGTTTCCCTTCAAAACCATTTTTCCGCTGATGACAAAAATACGCGTCTAATATCACGTATATAAGTTTCAACAAAATCGAAGGCGGACACTCGAGTGATGTTCCTCGTGAGTAAACTGCGCACAGTAATTGCTCTACGGCGAGCATTTTTTTCTCTCCAAACATTGAATAATAAATGATAATTGCCAAATCGTATTCTCGATTTGCGCGCCTCCGTGTTCATTATTTTTTACCGGACAAAATGTAAGAAAAAAATTTCACTTGTCTCAAGATCCATTTCGAAGCCGCCCTAGATCCGTCTCGTATGTTCCGCGCGTAAGCAACTATTGTGCCATTTTTTACTACTCGGCCTTCAACGCGAATGTCTCGGCCAATTTTGGACGGACGCCATTAACAAAAGACCTTTTTTGCTCGCAATGGGTCGTTCACGCTCACTAAGGGAATCGCAATAGTTGTGAATCACCCTGTATATATACAGGGTGTCCCAAAACTGAATGCGTTTCCTGAAATGGTGGGTAGGGGGTGAAATTCTGAGTCGATTGATATAAGCAAGTGTGGGTCTCGGATCAACCCCTGAATTATTATACATTTTTAAAGGCAGGCCAATCAGGTGCACCCGCCTTTAAAAATGAATAATAATTCAACGGTTGATCTGAGACCCACACTTGCTTATATCAATCGACTCAGAATTTCACCCCCAAGCCCCCATTTCAGGGAACGCATTTAGTTCTGGGACACCCTGTATATGTATATATACACATACACCCAGTTGGACGCGCTTTCGTTTTTGCCCATTATCGCGAGATTTAACGTCGGATACTATCACGCTTTACGAGCTTGCGGTGCAAGGGCTTTCCCCGTTGGTCATTATCCCAGTTTAGCTTCGGGTCCCTTGTGTGTCCCGTTGGTTTTTTTGCTGCGCTCTCTTCGTCCGCCCGCGCTTGCTGATAAAAATGACGAATAGTTTGTTTATCCGAGCACCGGGCTCTGACGCGTTTTATCGCAAAAATACTAGCATATATATTTATACATACATACATACATAAATACACACACATATATACATATATGTATGTATATATTTATGTGTATGTATGGATGTATGTGTGCATGTGTGTGTGTGTATATGTACATTTTTGATCATCCCACAGTGTACCAGGATCGTCGACCGCTCGTTAAACCCGAAATTACTCGAGTCTCTAGTCGCTGAATAATTCGGAAAAAGAACGAATTCGTGGCTAGACTGATTGGCCGTTTGCGTACCGCTAAATAATTAGTCAACCGGGAATAAACGATATACCGCCTGCTCATAGTATCAATTATCGTGTAAGAGACGGGACTATCGAAAAATCCTTATGTAGTTACGAAGTACCTATGGGCAGACTCCAAAAAAGGGATCGTTCAGATTTTCCCGAAATATTGGACTTTTGACAAAATAATTGACAAAATAATTAATGACAATTACATTGATTCATGATCGCGAAATATTTGCGAATTCGATTATCAATTTAAACATTTTTAAAAAGAAAAAAAAAACCCGAAAATTCCAGGCAGAAAAATTAAATAAATAAAAAAGGTAAAAAGCGATAGCCGAGTTGAAATAACAAATAAAAAGAATCGAAAAAAATCGTCGGCACGGAAGTTTCGAGAGACCGTAATATCGTGCGTTCGATCACGGATGAATCATCCCTCGCGAACAGCAACTACATGGGGGCTACATCGATCAGAATATACACAACAAGCATACACACGTGGAATAATAAATTAAGCGCGAGGGTGTGAGGTTTTGGTGGTGGTGGTTTCGGTGTTTGTAGGCTCCGTGTCCGGACTGGTTTTTAGGGGATGATAGATAACGCATCACAGATGAAGGTGGTTGGGGTTTGTTACTCTTGAAAGCCACAAACCCCAGCCCCAACTACCTCCATCTGCGATGCGCCCATCTGTGATATATTAGGTGGTGGCACGTGAAACTGCCCGCAATAGATGGCGTTCGGTATACTATTTTCTCGAATTGAAAGCTGGCAATATACATGACGACAGGTTCATAGTGTCCCGCTCAATCACCCGCCATGGATGACATCATCTATTCCAATTGTCTTTACATCGGCGAGTTTTCTTTCAAATGAGGCACATCTGCGGTAAATTATGCTCCGTCATTTCCTGTCAAAAAAATCGGCTGCGGAAAGCCATCGTTTGCCAGAGGAAGTTTGTGCCGAGCATGCTGCATCGAGTAAAACGTGCAAAGGGTGCTTTCGCCGCTTCCAAAGTGATGATTCCTCTATGGACAACAAGGACCTCGGAAAACCACCCAAAAGAGGGGCGTCGTGTATGACGAGCTGCTGATGCGTTTGGCGCGAGCCAGAATGGGAGAATCGCTATGATAAGTCGATTTTGCAACATGACAACGCCAGGCCACGTATTGCTCAACCGGTTAAGGACGAAAAAATAGGCTTTTTGGGGATTTTTTTTTCAGAAAAACTACAAATTTTTTCACTATCCAACAATTTGCCTAAGAAATCGTCAGATAATTGTTAATAACAAATGAACTATTCAATATTTTTTAAAAATCCTACGTACTTCCATAGACAATGTATTTTTTAAGATATATTCAACATTTCAAGTAAATCGGTTGAAAATTGTCTGAGTTATGTTTCCGGCCAACTCAAAAAATTCAGTTTTGAGATAAACGCTGCACAGCCGCCATTTTGAAATTAATCGCTTCAAAAAAATTATTGTATACATTCACTGATATGTATGATAAACATCCTTTTTTTAAATCTCGATTTGTTTTGTAGTTCTTCTGAAAAAAATCCCCAAAAAGCCTACTTTTTCGGCCTCTAAAGTGGCCTTAAGGAGTTTCGTGACAATTGATGATATGTTACCACCTGATTCAAATTTGTACAGTAAATTCTTTGTCACATACTGAATGCACCCTCCAAAATTTAAATAGGTCGTCCACACCATTCCTATTAAATTTACAATTGAAGAAACACTTTTTGACATAGGAAGGATGCCTACGCTCATCACTGAATGGCAGTTTTACGCACGAAATAGTCTGAAGAATGTTTTAAAATGGTGTGAAAAACCGCCAAATCGCTCAGTACATCATGAGACTGATGACAAAATCGTCGTGATGTACCGACAAGGAACATCCCTCAGGTGACACCCTTCGATTTTGTTGAAATTTGGATATGTTATAAAGCACCGAAAAGTAAGCGATACGTATTTTTTTATCGGCGGAAAAACGGCTTTAAGGGGTGAAACCACCCCTTAATATGGGGTGGTTCACTCCTCAATTTTTTTTTTGCAATGTTACTATAGTGGATTTTTCATTGCTTTGGATTAGACGAATTTTCGTTTTTGTTTCATTAAAATCGGTGGGCTCCTTGTGTGTGAAACTGCTGTATTACCCCTAGAGATGCCTTTTTTCGAGGGGTGGTTTCAACCCTTCAAATCCGTTTTTTCGCCAATAAAAAAAATACGTATCGCTTACTTTTCGGCGCTTTATAAGATATCCAAATTTCAACAAAATCGAAGGGTGTCACCTGAGGGATGTTCCTTGTCAGTGAAAAACTGTCAAATCATTCAGTACATCATGACAAATTCGTCTCCTTTTACACGATGACAATTAGGCGTCTGCCTATGTTAAATAGTGTTTTTCCAATTGTAAATTTCATAGAAACGGTGTAGACCATCGATTTAAGATTTAGAGGATGCATTCAGTATATGACAAAGAATTTACTGTATAGATTTGAATTAAATGGTAACATCGTTAATTGTGCCAAAACTTCGTAAGAAGTACTTGGCAGGCGTAAACTGGGACATCGCCATGACAAGTTGATTTCACAGCACGACAACGCCAGGCCGCATATTGCTTAACAGGTTAAGGAGTTTCGTGACAATTGATGATATGTTACCACCTGATTCAAATTTGTACTGTAAATTCTTTGTCACATACTGAATGCACCCTCCAAAATTGAAATCGGTCGTCCACACCATTCCTATTAAATTTACAATTGAAGAAACACTCCTTGACATCGGAACGATGCCTACGCGTATCGCTGAATGGCAGTTTTGTGCACGAAATACTGTGAAAAAATATATAAAATGTTATGAAAAACTGTCACATCGCTCAGTACATCATGACACTGATGACGAAATCGTCATAATGTACTGACAAGGAACATCACTTTGGTGTCCTCCTCCGATTTTGTTGAAACTTTTTTATGTAGAAGAGTATTAAAAACTAAGAGACACGTATTTTTTTTATCGGCGGTAAAACGGTTTTAAGGGGTGAAACGCACCCTAAAAAATAGCGATGTTTTTCGTTTTTCGTCGATAACTTTTTAACGGTACGAGATATAAAAAAAATTCAAATTGCAACAACCATTATTTTTTCGCGTACTACACATTGGAGATGAGAGCGAAATCGTTATCGACGAAAAACGAAAAACATCGCCAGTTTTGAGGGTCCGTTTCACCCTTTAAAAACGTTTTCCCGCCGATAAAAAAAAATACGTGTCTCTTAGTTTTTGATACTCTTTCACATAAAAAAGTTTCAACAAAATCGGAGGTCACCAAAGTGGTGTTCCTTGTGAAACGGTCAAATCATTCAGTACATTATGACAATTTCGTCTCCCTTTACATGATGACAATTAGACATCTGTCTACGTTAACCCTAGGACCCTACACTATCTGTACGAAACAAATAACCTACACTGGGGTTAAGTACACCCCAGCACTTCAAATCAACGCTGCTAACAAACTGTTTGTCGTTGAGAGATTTTTTTTAAATTCGAACCCTCGAGACTTGACGGATGGAATAGGCTTTATGAGGAAAACCTAATATGAATTTATCACAGTGAAAAATGCGATTGAACAAAGCAAGAAAAATGATGTTAGCATTTCTCACTAATAATGTGGGGTGTGCGGTACCCATGTGTAGGGTCCTAGGGTCAAAGAATGTTTCTTCAATTGTAAACTTCATAGAAACGGTGTAGATCATCGATTTCAGATTTCGAAGATGCATTCAGTACATAACAAAGAATTTACCGTATAGTTTTGAATGAAATGGTAACATATCGTCAACTGTTCCAAAACAGCTCAAGAAGTACTTGGCATGAGTGAACTGGAAGATACCCTACGCGCCATGTTCCCCAATCATCACTCCATCCGATTGCCATTGACAGCGTCTACGGCTCGGCACTTTACCTCCTTTGTCGGATACTTGAGATCACCTCCGAAGTATCCGACCTCTTCTTGCCTGGAATCCAATCTTTGACCAAAAGATGCCTCAAGCTCATCTGCTCCAACGAGCACTGCTTTGATCAATCAAGTTCGTTGATTCACTACCTAGCCACTATCTTTACCTTCGCCCAAAATGGACAGCATCGTTTGCAACCAGCCAATACACGAGCAGACGCGCGGAATCGTAAAGTCCTTGAGGCCATATAGGAACAAACATCACAATGAAGCAAATACACATACAGAATGCGGACATGAGCAAAGGGGAGGGTGGTCGGGCTGGTGGTGGTGTCTTTTTTTTGTTATGACGGCGGGGTCTAAGCTTACCAGAGTGGGTGGACTGTCGGCCAGTTGAGGGTTGCGTGGCGGCCGATTGTGCTGCTCTCGCTGTTGGATCCTCGCTGCTTTGGCCACTGCTCGTTGCGCTCATCGGGCTGTCCGCGCTTCTTCCTCCAACGGCAATGTTGTTCGCGTTGCTCGGGGCGATGTTGATGGGCCCGGCTTGCAACCCGGCGAAGCCTCGGCACCCAACCGGACTCGGACTCGGCGAGAACAACGAGTGTCCAGCTGAAGCGGAATACGGATGAGTACCGCACAGGTCGATCGGCGATATCCACATGTCTTCGAGCGGCACACGACCCCTTGACTCCACCAGGCCTGGTGTGCTCTGACACCTTCCCATCGCCGCTGCGAATTCAATTTCCCAATTTTTTTTCTCTCTCTCTTTCTCTCTCTCGCTCTCTGTCTCGCGTCTTTTTATCCAACGCGCCTTTTCTATCTTTCCTTCTTTCGTTCTCCTTTTTGCGTCATTTCGCGCCGATCTTTTTTTGCGAATCTTCGGAACGGGCTCTCTTCCAAATGGCGTGGTTGGGGATTTTTTTTTGTTTACTTTTATTTCGAGAGAAAACAAACCCTCCACCACCCTCGTCCACTCGCGCGATCTCTCGGTAAATTAATCTTTGGCATTTTGGGATTTCGTTTCAAAGGCTATGTGTTTCAGTTGCTATGGGGAGAGTGTTGCTAGGATTGGCTACGGTGCTGGAGAACTTTATTGAAGTTTCAAAATTTTGGGAGGTGCCTGGAGGCGCGAGGGGGGGGGGTGGAAGGTTTGCTTGGGTTGTTGTTGGGGTTCGTGCACAAATTTGAAAAATACGATATTTTTAATGCACATTTTTACAGTCTCGGGTCTTAATCTTGATTTGCATTACAAATTTTGCGAAAATGTAAAAAAATCGCCGAGTTAGGACAATTTTTGTGAAGGGTTTCGCTTCGATTTATCCTTTTTTATTTTTGCACTTTTTTTCGAAACTATATTTTGTAAAACGTCGTAAGTTGTATACCAAAATCTTCAAAAAGTGGGGCTGAACACGAGTTGTGTTTGGCGCGTTCGCTTAAAAGAAAAAAACTGAGGCGATCGAAATGTCGATTTTGGTAAACCCTTGGAATTTGGTTTTCGATTTTTTTTTGCGTTATTATGAATGTTTATAGAAGTTTTCGGGTGTCTAATTTCTAGTAACTTGATATATAGAACATTTTTTAACATTTTTATACTGAAGATTTTGATAAATGTTTTTCCTGAGTTCCAAGTTATATCCTTGCGGGTTTTTACGTATGAGTCTTCCCAACTTTCCTTTCCTAACACTCCCTTCCCACACTTCGGTAAACTAATCGAACTCCCGTTGCGTCCACAGCCGTCTCGAGGCGGGACACCACTGTGACTGTGATCCTAAATAATTATCTTAAGGCAGGACACCAACCACTTTGACGGGTAAAAAATCGATTAATTTTTGTTGCTTTTTCTCAGAGTACACATTTTCAAGAAGATGTGAAAAAATTGTTCTAGTTAAAATATTGAAAATTGACCAAGGTACAGGCGATTTAGTGGAGTAGGTGGCGCAATGATTTTCGTATACTAAAATTTTCAATCGCGTTTTTCTCGAAACGACTTTTCTCGACCTGGTTGGAATCATAACTCTAGCTATAATTGTCCGATTTTCAATTTTGCAAAACCAAAATTTGCGTAATTGCAGTAGCTATCGTTGTACGTGGCCGATTTTTATTTTGTATTTTTCAAGCCTCCGAATTGAAGAGAAAATTTCATCAAAATTATACTTTCGTTTTTCGAACACCCACCATTTAATGAATTTGGTTTTCTCCGAAAAACGACTACGTACAACGAGAACTACATTTGTATAGACTATAAAAGTCTTTTTTTTTTTATTTTTCAGACCAACCATTGTCAAATTATCGATCCAGCCGTTGGACCACATTTTTTATACAGGGGCTATATTATACGTTAATGGAGTAGTTAATTTTTAATTTATTAAAATAACAATTTACACGAATTAAGTTGAATGTGTAATAACAAATGTGTTTTTCTCCAAATACGAATTAATAATCTAGTAGAAAAAAAAATTGAAAAAAAAACACGGCCTTTTTTCGGCCCGTTACAGGTGCCCGTCCTCAAGAGGGGAGATACCTTTAGACAAGGAAAAAATTCGCTGATTTTCATGATTTTTTTTTAACAGGAAACATTGTTGTCCCATTTTTTAAACTTGAGGGATGTTTTATTTGTACTTTTGGCTGTTAAATCGTGTTTTTTAAAATAAATTTTCAAAAATGGCGGTGGTATGGCACGGTCTTCTAAACTGCATTGTTAAAACTGGCGTGACGTATAGCTAGAAAACTAATCGACCGATTCTAATAAAATTTGGTCTAAATCTTTCTAACATTATTGTCTAAAACATGAACCTAAATGTTTAAAAAAGTTTCATTTTATTGCACAATATAACCACTTTTTTTCGGAAAATTCAATCTTTTTGTTTCAAAGTGTACCAGTTCATCGATTTTCAACATTTCTCACTTTTTCTTGGTTTATATTCTGCGCATGAGTGTTAATGGAAGAAAAATCTTGGTTGGTTTTTTTTAGATTGATCCGGTCACCGCTCCGAGTATCGACCATGCGCTGCTTGACTCGAAGGACCGCCGGAGCCGAACTCCGACCGTTCATCCAACGTGTCGGTTAGTAACTTATTATATATATATATATATATATATATATATATATATATATATATATATATATATATATATATATATATATATATATATATATATATATGGTGTTTGACACCTGGACCGACACCATTTTTTGGGGGATGGGAGGGGGGCTACTCATTTGCTACTTTTTTCACCCTTAGACCCTATGTCCTAAGTGTCACGGTAATAAAGATGTGATATTTTTTTTTTCGTTTTTTTTTTTAATTACGCGAAATTTCGTCTTTAAATCGTCATAACTTTTTTGTTTGTGGTTGTAATAGCACGCAATAACTTTTGTTGTATTCTGCAATGTATGTTTATTATAAATAAATCATTATTTGATACAATTGGTTTCAAGAAAATGACTCATGAGCTTCCAAAGTCTTAAAAATGCGTAAATGTAGGAAAAATGTCAACTTCTGAATTCATTGTCAAAAAAAACTAAAAGATATATTGAACTTTGATATATTGAGCTTTGTTGTAAAAAGTTCTCTAGTTTATACACTTTCCAACGGTATGCTACATGTCGTAGAAATCATTCATTATGCAGTCAAAATAAAGAGAATAAGTTTTTTTTTTATTAATGAATTTAGGAGTGGACAATTTTCATACATTTACACATTTTTAAGACTGGAAGCTCAAGAGTCACTTTCTTGAAACCAATTTGATAAAATAATGATTTATTTATAATAAACATACATTGCAGAATACAACAAAAGTTATTTCGTGCTATTATAACCACAAATAAAAACGTTATGACGATTTAAAGACGAAGTTTTGGGTAATTAAAAAAAAACGAAAAAAAATTATATCCCAATTACCGTGACACTTAGAACATAGGGTCTGAGGGTGAAAAAAATTGCAAATGACCCCCCAATCCCCAAAAATGTGTCGGTCCATGCGCCAAACCGCCTGTATATATATATATCGTTAAATATGGGCCAGTGATCAAATACACCTGTATATTCAAGAAAATAAGCGCGTACAAAGAAAGAAAAGCGTTTTGGGGCGTACGAAGCTAACAACGAGTAAGCCAAACAGCGGGGTAAAAGTTCGTGAATGGCGGAACGATCGATGAGGAGGAAATTCAATCAAGGATTCTCCGTGTGTCCACGCGAATAAAAGTCGGCCACGTGTCATTATATATACCTACGTCAGGGTGTAGATGAAATAAAGTTTCGATGATGCGTGGTGTCTCCGGGTTTTACTCGTGTCGACGGGCGTTTCTGTATATACCCCCGACGTGGGTGTCAAGTTACGTTACCGAGCTGCGATCGTTTTACAGAAGAACGCGCACATACGCGCCTGTCTTTTGACGATAAATGCACACGTAGACGCGTGGACCCTTGAAAGAGATAGAAGAAAAGGAAGGGAAAAAAGCAAGGGGGTTCGTCCTACAAAATTCACCCTTTGGAAGGGCCTTTTGCTTCCATAGATCTGATGCACCCTGACATGTTATATAAATAAAGAAAAATGTGTATATAAATAAATATATATATGGGTGATTCCACCAATTCTGTGTCAAAGTTGTACCGGGTGGTCTGAATTTAGCAAAACTAAAAAGGTCATCTAAGAGGTCATATGAAAACAAGCATCCATGATTTTTTTCGAATTTTTTTATCCAACAGTTTTTGACTAACGGCGGCTCACAGTTTTAGAATTTTGTAAAACACCAAATTTTCAAATGCCCATAACTTCTTTCCAATTATAGCTAGAAAAAAGTTTAAAAAACGATTTTTTAGAGAAAAAACATGAACTTTGTAAAAATGTTGTAAAAATTACGAAAATCATGTTCAAAGTATAAAAATCGATTTTTCGGGCCTTGCCCCATTTTTCCTGGTTTTGCAAGTATTTTTTTCGAAAAATTCAGAATTTTTTACATCGGAATGAATTTTAAACGAGATGGGATCTCTAAAACATCAGCCTCACAAAAATAAAATAATTTTTTTTCCCAATTTAAAAATTCGATTTGATAATAAAAATTATTGTTGTTATTATTTTTATTTTATAAATTTGTAAGTGAGATATTTTATAACCTCAAAACCAACAGTAGCTATTAAAATTAAATGATATTTTTTTTAATTTGCTTGTGTGACATGTCATTACCTTGTAAAAACTCTGAATGTTTATTTACGTAATAAAAATGCCATTAAAGATTTAAGGTTGACTTGAATAAATGTCATGGAAAATGAAATTCATATCATAGGGACAGAGACATAGAGACATAGGGGACAAATATTTTTTACGGTAAATTATTCTGTCTAAATTTCAATGCAGACCCTGAAGTGTTGAAAGTTGCAATTTTGAAACCCATTATTTCCCAATCTAAATAGTCGACTGTTCTGAAATTTCACTCAAACATGCATAATGATATAAACAATGTCTGGTTGAAATTTGAACAAAATCTATAGAAATCAGGATTGGGCGCTCGTACTACCTTAAGGCTTTGCATCGACCTTCCTAGCGCCCTGTATATGTAGCATTTCAGGTACAAGTTGTTGCTCATCTCGGTAATTATTGATTTCTGATACCCGTTACTTTAGGCATATGTGCTTTAACAAATAAAAACGATAACTAATAATACACGTATTTATATTGAGTAGCGAAATCGTTCCAGATTATTTGCTACATAAATATTCATACACATAAATTATAAATGTATTATAAATATATGCATGGGAATAAAATTCGTATATATATATATATACATATAAATTTCATTTATTATTTTTATTTATGTATTGAGGTCTCAATTAATTCTTCCCACGTATACCCATGCGGGTTTTTAGGTATGACCCTTCCCAATTGAACCCATACCTATCATTCCCTATTCGCACTTCGCTAATCTAATATGAATTTCCGTTGGGTCCACGCCGTCTTAAGGGGTTACCCCCACTTGCGATTTTGAAAAAATCGATTTTTTTTATTGCATTTTTTTGAAGTGCAATTTGAAGTGCAGTTTTTTTTATGCCCGGAATAGATGACTCTATGTAAGTTTACAAAAAAAAAATATTTTCTTCGTGTAAACTGAAATTGAAACCTTAAACGCGTTTTTCTCAAAATGGCATTTCTGAAGTCGGTGACCAAGATTACTCGAACACTAATGAACCAATCTTCTTGAAATTTTGCAGGCTTATTTAATACATAAAAATGTAGTCTTTAATCGTTCGATTTTTTTTCGTTAAAATCGAACCATTAACTTTGACTGTCCGCCATTTTGTGAAAAAATGAATATTTTTTAAAATCCTTCGATTAAAGACTAGTTTATATTTATATTTGACTAAATCCATCCGCATTTTTTTTTTCAGTTGATCCACTTCGCCGCAATGTTGGTCACCGCAAACCGTGTATATAAAAACATTATTTCATTGACGGCCATTTGCCACTAAACAATGTAATATTTTTCAATAAAAAAATTACTGAAAGTTCTTCAAGTTGTGTTCTTTAAGATGGTATATTGATCGATTAAAAAAGTTTTGTAGTTTTCTTTAAAAAAATTCATGAAAAAGGCCTTTTTTTGCGCTACAAGTGGGGGTAACGCCTTAAGCCACACTATACCGCATTTGCCGTGGGTACGGGGAAACTGTGGAAAACCGGTACCGGTATAGACAGCCTTATATTCTTCTGATTCTCTGGTGCACAGATTTTAACTCAAGTATCTACACCAAGGTATCAGAAGTATTGGCCTTTCGCTAACTGGTTGATGCGCCAGCTGGTGTACGGCTAAGCGGTCACCGCTCCAAGTATTGGCCATGCACAACGCTGCTAAACTCGGAGAACCGCCGGAGCCGAACTCCGATTCACTCGTGTCAACGAGTTTTATTGATTATTTATTACATTTTAAATAATAAATGAGATTTACACGGGTATTAATAAATGTATATGCATAGTATATTTGTATTTTTGTCTCTACTTAAAAAATATGACATATAAATAAACCCATAAAACGAGACGCGTGATAATATTTTGCGAACCATTCGCTCTTTTCTTGTACCGTTGGCGTACGACCTTACATATTGATTGTAGGAAAAAGAAGTGGGAACAAAAATTGTTCAAAATATCATTCTCTACAAGTTTGCTTAGGTTCGGTTATGCCCTAAAGCTAAAAATAAACGAGATAATGCAATAGCCGCTTTTTTCAGGTTTAATTCGAAAAATATCGCTGATAGAGAAAAAACTGTAATGACCAAAGTTGTAAAACACTCGATTTCCTACAAGTTTCGTCATTATCATTTTTACCTAAAAACTGTAAATCGCCGAGTTATTACACAAAAACAATTTCCCATTAAATTTAAGCCGACGATATCAACTGAACGCAAGCCCAGCCCAGAATGAAACTTACACATGTTGTTTTACACTAATAACAGGATATTCAGTGTAAATTTCACCTGGATCAACTTAGTCATTGGCGTTAAAAAATTGAACAATGGAATATTTTTCTTTTTTTTTAGTGTTTGTAGTACTTGGAAAATTTTGAATTGTTTTTTCAACATAGTTCATAGAAAAACGCATCTTTTTTTATAGAGGACATTTTTTCGTACGTCGAAAAGATCACTACGATACGATCGTTTGAAATTTTATCACGTGTAAAATCTTGTCTCCGAGTCAGCCAAGTCAGCGAGCCGATAAAAATCTGACAAAAATGCCACGTACTCAAAATATATGATACAAAAACATTACCAACTTTGAAAAAGATTGAAGAAGCTTTTAGGCCATTCGAAAACACTTGGAATACCTCATATATATATATATATATATATATATATACACATATATAATTCATAATTAATATAATAATTAATCAATATATTATACGATCTTGAAGTTTGCATTGTTAGAACGAAACGACAGTAAATTCTTTTTCATCGATAACATTTTTTTGGCAATTTTCGACTATGAATATCGGTTGTATGTTTTTGAATATTTTTATCGCAAATATGCGACCTCAAGTTGCAAAAAAAAGTTTCGAACAATGATAAAAATAAAAAAAAAACAAAAACACAATCTTTGCATTCCAACCATGCAAACTACAATGTCATTATATTATGATATATATATATATATATATAATATTAGTATTTAAACGAATATATTTGAATACCACGATATTGTGAAATAGTTTCGTTTCTTACGACGTTTCGTCGCTGCATCTTTCAATATAAGCTGATAACCGCCGATTTGCAATAAAAAGAATGCATAGCCTCGCGTTTTCGTTGCGCGCAAACGATACCCGAGTATTTTCCCATTCGTGTATAGGAATATCTGATAACCAGCCGAGCTCGCCACGGTCGTTGCATTGTATATTTATGCTTTTGTATACACAGGTAAATATCGTCTATGTGGAGTTTATTGTTGGCAGGGCGAATATAACGTCGAACAGCTTGCCGTTCCAAGTGGAAGTATAATATGCGTTTTCAGGATATCGCTCGGCGAGACGTACCCGATATTATGTACTATCGTATTGTTGCTGCATTATGTATCGAACTTATACGCATTCATACATATGTATAGAGATATGCATATATATATATATATATATATATATATATATATATATATACACACACACACACATACATATATGTATGTCTATATACATACATATTGTAGAAAATATCGAACCATTGTATTCAGAATATTAAGCTCGAATTGAAAGCCTCACTGGACCGATCATTCTGATTCGTGCTCTATTATATATCGATCTTTTGTTCCTGTGATATCGGCACTTCCTACACTGTGTCAGCATACGTACATTATATCGTATTGCCCGACGAATACGTAATGGCCCCAATATGTGTTTTCAAAAAGTCGGATATTTTTGTTTTTTAGACACGCGTTATCGGGGCAAAAAAAACGAAGAAACGAAAGAGTATCGTAATCATTGTTCGCCTGACACGATTGGACGTCATTTTTATTCTTTTTGGTAGGAATTTTTTGTTTTTTTTTTCTAGTCGTAATTTTTACGAGTCGGTGTGATTTTTTTTTAAAAGGCATGGTTTTGTAAGGCGGAATTATTTTTTTTGCGTTAGTGTGGGTGTTTCTTAGTCATCATGATTTTTTCGGAGTCCGAATGATTTTCGTTCGGGGTGGTGTGATTTTTTTGAAGTTGGGATAGTTTCGTCGGATCGGAATGATTTTTGTTTTCTGTCAGTAAGATTTTCTCTCGTTGCCATGAATTTTTTTTCGAGATGATAGGACTTTTATTTGGGCCAGTATGATTTTTTTAGTCGATATGATTTTTTTTAGATGGCGTAATTTTTTGCAGACGACATGGCTGTTTTAGAGTCGATAGGATTCTGTTCAGCTGCTGAATTTTTTATCTCAGACCATTTGATTTTTTTAAGCCGGTAAAGAATGGGCTTTTTGTTTCGATCCGTTGCGTAAAATGATTGTTCTTTTAGCATTGAAAATGCTTTTAAAACTGTTTTTTTAGGTAGGCTGGGTATAAGGGTCTGAGTTAGCTGGATGTCACACGAACTTAAGGGGTTTCACTTTAGACGCTAAAAAAGGCTATTTTCGTGAATTTTTTTGATAGGTTTATATTATAGATATTTATGTACAAGTTGTTTCACTTAATAAATACACTTTCGAAATACATTTTAAACAAATTATGTATTTATGTCAGCCAAATAAACTTTAAACGCGTTTTTCTCGAAACAACGATTTTCGACGGCTTGTTGATAACATTTCCGAAACCACTGAACCGATCCTTATAAAATTTTAGCCAGATATTCTTTACAACTATAGCTATATCCCATATCAAGGATTTTTTTAAATTTTGATATTTACTATTTTTTTTGGCCAAAAACGGTGAAAAAACACTTTTTTTTGTTTTATCGAAAAATGTCCCCCACTTTGTGATTTTTGCATATATCAAAAATCGTATGATATGGGCTATAGCCATTAACATACTGAATCTAAAACCGTTTGATTTTTTTGTTTCGTATGATCCATCTCCGAGATTTCATCAATAGCGCAGACCCACAATTTTTTTAGGACATTTTTTAACTACCATTTTTGTCTATAAATAGTGACTTAAATAAATAACAATTAAAAAAAAATATATTTCGAAAGTGTATTTGTTAAGTGTAACAACTTTTATATCAATATCTATAACATAAACCTTTTAAAAAAATAATGAAAATAGCCTTTTTTTAGCGTCTGAAGTGATAAGACCCCCACTCCACTGCCACTGTGTTGTATTAGAGTGGCGAGAGCTGCGACATGCTGAAGGACCGTCATTGATTGCAAATGCCCTCTCCCCACCCAATTCTAATCTTGTTATTAATTTAAAAATTATATTACATCTTATATTGTAAATATACTACAAAAAATGATATAGTAATTATTGTACAAACAAACCCAAACAAATCCAAATAAATATATTACAAAAATTAGATAAGAAGTATTACACAAACAAACCCAAACGTACCCCAACAAATCCAAAACAAATCCAAATAAACTCAAACAAATATATTACAAAAAATTATATAACAATTATTATACGAACAAATCCAAGCAAACCTAAACCAAATCCAAACAAATCCAATTATATACCTCAATGTATCAATATTTATTTTTTGAATAACAAAAACCAACTCGTATTATTTCCATGTACCTGTTTTTTATTACCCGAAAAGTCTGATGACATTTTTAATGCGACGGAATAGTTGCACTTTGTGTGATATCTGTAGATTTTTAAGGGGTAAGGCCACTATGGAAATTTCAAAAAATCGATTTTTTTTCCTTAAAAAATGCCTTAATATCTTAAAAATGACATACTCAAAGGATTAAGGTGGGAAAAATGTCTAAATACTTCTATATTGAATTTTGGCGCAGCCCCTCTCAGTCCGATGCAATCCTTACCGAAAACTTTAAACGCGTTTTTCTCGAAACTACATTTTTCAAGTCGGTCGGACTCATAACTCGAACAAATCTTGACCGATTGAAATTTTAATTGTATATTCACAATTACATTCCGCATAGAAGTACGTAGGATTTTCTCGATATGTTACATAGTTTTTTTTTATAAACAATTTTCAGACGATGTTTTTTTGAAAATTGTTGGAGAATTGAACTTTTATTTAAAAAACGCGCTGTTTATGCAAAAATCGATGTATAAAAAAATCCTACGTACTTCAGTAACTATTCACCCGTATAATCGAAAAAAAAATTAATTCACTGTAAATTAAAAATTGCAAGTGCCGTTGGTCCGGCCGCGCGCCTATGAAAAAAGGCTTTGTCGAAGAAAAGCTGTGCAGCCGCCATTTGGTTTTATATCATTTTGAAAAAAATACTTTATACAATTTACGATATGTACAATAAAGGACCTTTTTCAGAATATCGATTTATTCCATTGTTCCGCTAAAAAATCCTACAGTATACTTATTTTTTCCCCCGCTACAGTGGCCTTACCCCTTAATTCAGAGAAACTAAATATTACAAAAGAAAATCCGATTTAATCGAATACCCTCCTGTATAAACGATATAAACTCCGGGCTCAAGATTCCCCGCCGTCTTTCAACGACCGATGGCGTTTTACGAATCGACAATCAACTTCCGAAAGAGCGAAGCACTTCGTGAAATGCGAGAAGCACCCAATCTCGGAAGTATCTCGAATAAAACAGTCTTCGTGTGTTGAAAAATGGTGGTCGTTCGTTTCGATCCGCGGGTATGCTCTTGTCCACAGTCGAAAGGAATCTCCCGTCGAACTTTCGTCTCATCAATCTTAGCCCGATCACCGTGAAGATCTTCCTTACAATCCCGCCAACTTCAACTTTTCGTTTCTTCGTGACAGTGAAATTGCGAGGTTTGTTTCCGAAAGTGGTTGCTGCCGGTGCTCGCTTGTTCGCTCGTCGATTATCGCGATAAAGTTTTCTCCACGTGTTTCCCCCTCCACGAGGCGGTCGGAGTGGGGGCCGTGGGCGGGCGAATTGCCGAAGAATAACGGTACGTCAGCGGAGGTCGAAGGTCAAGAGAATTAAATCGAGGGAGACGAGTTTTGGGGAGGAAACGGGAGCAAGTTTCGAGGGCTTTTTCTCCCGTCCAAGGGTCGATGGATGGATGAAAAGTTTTGCGGCTTACGTTAAGGGGGGCAATAGAAAAGTCGACGTTTGTATAAACGGTCGCAGGAGTGAATTGGAGTAAAACGTTACGATGCCAGGGAAGGGACGAAAGGGGGGAGGTTATTCCTGATATTACAGTATCAAAGTGTCGCAGTTCGTGCCTATTAGTTTCACTTCGTTGATCAAATAATTAACGATAGTACGCCGTTGAAAATCCAATATCTTCGTTCGTCGAATCGCGATATCGGGGAATAAACGGCTGACTGCTTCGACACAATTTTATCCCAGCTCGAAACTTCGATGCCTCAATCGTTTCAGATTATTATTGTTATTATGGAGTTACATCGATGACGAGTCAACAATATGGGATGTAATCAAAGTCAAAAGGATATTGCTTTTTTCCCTTATTTTTCGAATGAAATCTCCGGGGCTTCATTCATCGCGTATATAGCACTCTCGTGCTATTTTTAACTCAACACGCGAGAGAATCGATTTTGTCATGCGTTGAATTCTTTTTCGTGAGAATCTCATAATATCGAGGGTTGACGGGCGTGAAAAGTAGAATGTAAGTTCGAGTGAGGAAACTACGAGTGAGTCAATTAAAGATGGACAGCTGGCAATGAGTTAGGGAATTGAGAGAGAGTTAATTGAGGTTGGTCAATCGAGAATGAGTTTAGAAATTGAGAGTGAGTCAATTAAGGTTGATCGAGGACATGATGAGAAAGATGTTACACTTAATAAATACACTTTCGAAATATATTAATTTTTTTTTTTGATTTATTTATGTCACTATTTATATATGGAAATGGTAGTTAAAAAAATGTCCTAAAAAATTGTTGGTAGGCGCTGTTGATGAAATCTCGAAGATGGATCATCCGAAACAAAAAAGTTTTAGATTCAGTATGTTAATGGCTATAGCGCATATCATACGATTTTTGATATATGCAAAAATAACAAAATGGTGGACATTTTTCGAAAAAACAAGAAAAACGTGTTTTTTCACCGTTTTTGGCAAAACAAATTAATAAATATAAAAATTAAAAAAATCCTTGATGTAAGCTATAGCTATAGTTGTGAAGAATATGTGGGTAAAATTTCATAAGGATCGGTTTAGTAGTTTTAAAGATTTTATCAACAAGGCGTCGAAAAACGTTGTTTCGAGAAAAACGCGTTTAAGGGGCTATACCAGTGTGGCACTTTCAAAAAATCGATTTTTTTGGCCTTTTTCGACAGTTTATACTTTATAATTTACGTTTATACTTAGCAGTTTTTATGGTAAATATCATTTTATCTTGCAAAAATCGATAGTTAAATCTTGAAACGAATTTTTCTTCATATGACATTTTTCAAATTTGCTGACATTGTAACTCAAACAGCAATTATCCGATTGACTTGAAATTTGAACTGAGTACTCTTGAATATATTTACTCTACAATGACGTAGGATATTTTTGATTGGATGAAAATTGACGATTTGGCATTGGAAAAAAAACGACCATTTTATAAGCAAGAAAACAGATTTTTTTTTCATAACTACGTCATTTTGTTAGATTTTGATATTTTTCGAAAATCCTACGTCACTGTACAGGAAATACCTTCCAGTTTAACGATATTTTTTCTTTTTCGGTTTTAGCTACTTAATCGGCCGGAATCATGTCAGCAGTGGAGGAACTTTTTTTTTGGCGCCTCCGAAGGCAGCAAAATAGATCAAATATAGCCAAATATATTCTTAATTTTCCGAAACATTTAATTGAGTACTTTTCTTCCGAAAAATTCCCGAAAATCACCCAAGTTTTCTGCGTTCACACTGGTATAGCCCCTTAAAGTTTGTTTGGGTTACAAAAATACATAACAAATTTTTTTTAAATGTATTTCGAAAGTGTATTTATTAATTGTAACAACTTTTATATCAATATCTATCATATAAACGTATAAAAAAATTTCACGAAAATAGCCTTTTTTTAGCGTCTAAAGTGTGAAGACCCCTTAATGAAGGTAGAGTTAATTAAGGTTGACCAAACAGGAATGAGCTCACTAACTGAGGGAGTTAATTAACGTTGGTCAATGGAGAATGAGATTAGTAATTGCGAGTGACCTAGTTAAGGTTGATCAATCGAGAATGAACTCAGCAATAGAGAGTGATTGAATTAAGGTTGAGTTAATTAAGGTTCATCAATTGAGAATGAGCTTAGCAATTGAGAGTGACTCAATTGAGGTCAGACAGTCCATAATAAGTTTGGTAAATTAAGTGAGTTGATTAAGCGTGAGTTGGATCAATGGGTGAGTTAATTGAGTTAAGTGAGTTAATTAAGAGTAAGCTGTGTTGATGGGCGAGTTGATTAAGGTTGACCAATAGTGAATGAATTAGGAAATTGTGAGTTAATTGAAGTTGAGTTAATTAAAGTTGAGTTAATTAAAGTTGAGTTAATTAAAGTTGAGTTAATTAAAGTCGAGTTAATTAAAGTTGATCAACCGAAAATAACTTCAGCAATTTAGAGTGCGTTCACCAAGGTCAACCAATTGAGAATTCGTTGGGATATTGAGCTTGAGTGTAATTAAGGCTGATCGATGGACAAGTACAGCAGTGGACAGTGGGTTCATTAACGTCAAACAATCGAGAATTGACAGTGAGTTAATTGGGGTTGAGCAATGCAGGATGAGTTAGGCAATTGAAAGTGAGTTCATTGGTTGGCCCATCGAGAATGAGTTAGGATATTACGGTTGAGTTGATTAAGGTTGATAAATTGAAAATGAGTTTAGCAATGGAGGGTTACTTAATTAAGGTGGAGCAATTAATTATAAGTTGGGCAATTAAGAGTGAGCTAATTAAGGCTGACCGTTGGAGGATGAGTTAATTAATCAAAAGCGAGTTCCCTAAAGTTAGCCAATCGAGAATGCCAATTGAATGAGTTTGGAAATTGAGAGTGAGTTAATTAAGATTGGCCAATCAAAGTGGCAGGGTCAATTGGTACACTTTTTGCTTTCGCACGAAGCTATTTTTAATTATTCCGTACACCTGAAATTTATGCCAATAATCTTCACTTTCCGAGCACAAAACGGTGCTCATTTTAATTCGCGTTGCGGAAAAAGACGAGAATGGACGCGGCGATAGCGGATGAAAGGAACAGACCGAGGACGTGCCGCAAGAATTTAATTTAAGCTTCAAAGTTGAACTATTCAGTTCTGGAGAAGTTTTCGCGAGTAATGTAGAACGGTGGTGATGGACTCGGCCTAAAAGGCCAAGCAGAGTACAAAAAACACTACAGGGAGTACAACAGGAGGATTATGGTGATGGAAAGTGACGATGTTGGAGTTTGTGTCTTTTTTAGGCAAAAAATATTTATTTAAAAATGGCATAATAATCGAATAATAATAAGAATATCGTATCGAATAGAATAAAACGTAAAATAAAAATAAGAATTTCCATTGCATTCCAACGATGCAAACCTCATCATCACTTGTGTGCTGCAGAACATTCGTAACGAGGCTCAATCGAACTCAAATTTCTTTCTACAGAAATTTGCCTTCGAAGAGATCAAGCAAGCACGTTTAGCTATTAACTGAAGCGTTTTTGGCCGGAAATCTAACTTTTTACAGCTTGGTATTTTCGTAATTTTCAAAATTTCGAAAAAGTACCCGGTCATACGAAAGTTTTATTCTTTTACTAAAACTACATGTTTTTATTTTTCATTCAAGAAACTCTAATTGCCAGAGTCATCTACACCGACTGGTCATGCAGCAACGGGCGCAATTTGTTTAAATAATAATAATTGCTCTGTTTATCAATATTTTTCAATTAAGGGGTCTTCTCACTTTGGACGCTAAAAAAGGCTATTTTCATGATATTTTTTTGATAGGTTTATATTATAGATATTGATATAAAAGTTGATATAAAAATTTGAAAATTTTATATAAAATACACTTGAAAAAAATTGAAAAATTGATATAAAATAGACTTAATAAATGCACTTTCGAAATACATTTAAAAAAAATGTAATGTATTTATGTAACCCAAACAAACTTTAAGGCCTTAGGCCACTCTAGAGGCCGAAAAATAGGCTTTTTGGGCATTTTTTTCAGAAAAACGACAAAATAAATCGAGATTACAAAAAAGGGTGTTTATCATACATATCAGTGACTGTATACATTAATTTTTTTGAAGCGATTAATTTCAAAATGGCGGCTGTGCAGCGTTTATCTCAGAACGGCATTTTTTAAGTTGGCCGGAAACACAACTCGGACAATTTTCAACCGAACCACTTGAAATGTTGAATATATCTTGAAAAATACATTGTCTATGGAAGTACGTAGTATTTTTTTTATATTGCATAGTTCATTTGTTATTAACGATTTTTGAGGCAAATTTTTGGAAAGTGAAAAATTTGCCTAAAGAATCGTCAGATAATTGTTAACAATAAATAAACCATAACCACAAACCCCTTAAACGCGTTTTTCTCGAGACATCGTTTTGCGACGGTTTGTTGATAAAATCTTCGAAAGTACTGAACCGATCTTTATTAAATGTTAACCACAAATTCTTCGCAACTATAGCTTCAGCGCATATCAAGGATTTTAAAAAATTTTGATATTTACTATTCTTTTCTCCAAAAACGGTGGGAAAAAACACGTTTTTTTGTCGAAAAATGTCCGCCATTTGGTATTTTTGCATATATCAAAAATCTAAAACCGTTTGATCTTTTTTTGTTTCGGATGATTCATCTTCGAGATATCATCAACAGCGCAGACCTACAATTTTTTTAGGACATTTTTTAACTACCATTTTCGTCTATAAATAGTGACTTAAATAAATAAATAAAAATTTAAATGTATTTCGAAAGTGTATTTATTAAGCGTAACAACTTTTATATTAATATCTATTATATGAACGTATCAAGAAAATTCATGAAAATAGACTTTTTCAGCGTCTAAAGTGAAAAGACCCCGTAAAAAAACTCAAACTCGACAAGCTATCAACTCGGCATCAATTGTGTGTAAAATCCCGGCCTCATCATCCCGTTTTTCTCGTAAAAAAAAATATAGAAAGTTGTCTTGTTTTTTGGGCCCCAAGCAGACCTGTTAAAAAACGATGTTAAGAAGATCCCTTCGTTTGAAACTTTTTCGATCAAAATCCAATTGTAGCCCGCGATATTGCAGTTAAAAAAAAACATATGCAGCAAAATTCGACGCATTCGGGAAGTTCTCCACGGGGATTAATTCCACCACACGGTGCGGCATTCATCGAGTTTGTGAACTCCGCAATAATCAGGAGCTTCCTAATTTCCGCGCGATGTCAATGCGAAATGGGGCCCATTGTCGTCCCCTCCAGCAACGCTCATACCAGCCCCATAAATTCACGGAGCCCGGTAAATCGGCTTCTCCGTGGGTTTCGTGGAGTCTTGAGAACGGGAAAGTCGAATTACGTACGTTCGTGTACGTTTCTCTCGTTCCATTTCCTTGGCGATATAATGGACATGGTCGCACTTGGGCGAGCATCCTTGGCAAAATGTTACTAATTGAATTAGCCTTGGCAGCATTAGGAGCGCGGTTAGAGACCCGAATACGCTTCTTGAGCTTTCGCACGTGTACATATACAGGGTGTTAGGAAGGTCGATGCAAAGCCTTAAGGAGCTGATAGGTCATCTCGTTAGGAACATATCTAACTTAGGTTACCCTTGTCCAACGTCTAAGAATTTCGAGTTATCATGGTATGATTTTTGGAAAATTTCCCAAAATTAGGGACTAACCGTATACCTCTTATGTTAAGGGGTTACGATTTTGCGACCACTTGCGATTTTGAAAAAATCAATTTGTTTTTTATTGAATTTTTTTGAAGTATAAGTATCCGGGCCCATACTTCTGGATGGGCCCGGAATAGATGACTCTATGTACGTTTACAAAAAAAATATTTTCTTCGTGTAAACTGAAATTGAAACTTTAAACGCGTTTTTCTCAAAATGGCATTTCTGAAGTCGGTGACCAAGATTACTCGAACACTAATGAACCGATCTTCTTGAAATTTTGCAGGCTTATTTAATACATAAAAATGTAGTCTTTAATCGTTCGATTTTTTTTCGAAAAAAATGGCCATTTTATAGCCAAAAAACGGCCGTTTTTTTTTCGTTAAAGTCGAACCATTAACTTTGACTGTCCGCCATTTTGTGAAAAATGAATATTTTTTAAAATCCTTCGATTAAAGACTAGTTTATACTTATATTTGACTAAATCCATCCGCATTTTTTTTCAGATGATCCACTTCGCCGCAATGTTGGTCACCGCAAACCGTGTATATAAAAACATTATTTCATTGACGGCCATTTGCCACTAACCAATGTAATATTTTTCAATAAAAAAATTACTGAAAGTTCTTCAAGATGTGTTCTTTAAGATGGTATATTGATCGATTAAAAAAGTTTTGTAGTTTTCTTTAAAAAAATTCATGAAAAAGGCCTTTTTTTTGCGCTACAAGTGGGGCGAACGCCTTTATAACACACACTTTTTTCCTAATTCTAAATAAATAATCCAGTAGATAAAAACAAATTCGGAAAAAACTACTTTTTTTCGGCCTGTCACAGTGGTGTTCTCCCTCAATACTAACGATGGCACCTTAGATTTTTATCAAAAGTTTCAAAAAAAAGCTCTAAGAGGATGATTTACTAAAGTTCAGATTAAAAATACTCACACCAGTCCTAATGACTCTCAATTGCTTAAAAAATCTTCTAAGAGGGAAGGACGTGCACAAGAGAGAAAAAAAATTGAAAACCCAAGGAAAGCTTGAAAAAATGAAATAATCCTTTTTTTCTCGAAAAATAAAAAAGATCGGAAAACATATGGGCTGATTGGGATCGGTATTGATACGAGGCCTATAGATGGACTTTTTGCACGTCACTTTTCAAACGACCCTGTAAATACACGACGTACACTGTAATCAGTATACGCGTTCTCGTGTTCCTCGTACACGAGACACTACCTCCGAAATGTTATATCACGTTATTGTGTAGCTCGTTACAATATGGCGTACGCCGCACGCGGAACTTTTGTTCCGCGCTTACTCGAATTTTCACCGAGAGTGGCGATTCACAAGCATTAAACTTTTCTATCTAAACGTAGGCGAAACACGTAACGTAGTTGGACTGACTTTAAGGACGCTGCCTGCTGCACTCGCGTAGGAGCGAAAGTAGAAAAAGCTCATCGGCTATATCCTTTTTAAACGCTGTACACTTTCTGCTGAGAATGGAAATTCGTATTCTTGCGCGAATGGTATTGCTATATATATATAGGTGCGCGCGCGCGTGTATATATATATATATATATATATACGCTGCTCTAAAATTTGGATACACCAGTCGATGTTTCTTGCCGCACTAAAACTTACATAGCTTCGTCAAAAAAAAAGATAACCAAATTTACCGAACGGCGTTTTGAAGTGAACAAATTCAGTTTTTTTTGCTCTTCCGAAATAATTGTTTTAATTTTTTTCGACCCGGTACGCGCTTTTGTACGTGACCGTTTTTCCGCTTTTTGTCGACCATCGAGAATTGGACGAATGACATGTGGAAAAAAAATTCGATATGTTTGTCCATGATGAACTTAAACGGGGTAGTGGGAGCTCCATTTTCGTTTTTCTAAAGTTTCGTACGATTTTTTTCGCAAAGTTATTTCATTTTTGGCTAAAAAAGACTAATTCTGGAAAGTGCAATGTAACCCAAGAACTATAGGGTTTAAGAGGAAATGTCAAAGATGTAGAAAGTAGCGAAAGTTTATACTGGATAGTCTGGAATTTTTGAAGAATTTTCCTGTGAGATTATTTTTTTTACTATTTTCGCTCGACATTCTAATGAGGAGGATGGCTTAACCCGAAAAATATGGCTTATGGCTTTCAGTATATATATATATATATATATATGTCCTGTCATAAATGGATAATCCTGCAACTGTCGATAGATCAGATCATGTCCTACTATATGTTAGAATTTCAGTTCAGTAAAAGTGCCACAGTTTTCGACATAAAAATCATCTGCTTTTGGTTTTTCGCATGCCATTTCTACAAATGATAACTTTTTTGACCCGGTTGAAAAAAAATACTCTTGGTTATTTGTTTTATCTAGAAAAATCTTCCTTTTAACGTTAAATGTTAAGGAAACTACGAAAAAAGATCTTATGCAGAATTTTCATACAAACAAATTCGAACTTCTGACTGTGATAGCCTGCGATGTAAAAAAAATGTATTACGCATATCGTGCCAATTACGTTCAAATTTTTCTTAGTTATCGTCGATTCATATCATTTGTAGAAATGGCGTGCGAAAAACTAAAAGCAGATGATTTTTTTCAAAAAATAACATAAAGCGCAAAATCTCCAAAACCGTGGGACTTTCGCTAAACTGAAATTTCAGCATATAGTAGAAGATTATCTGATCTATCGACAGTTGCAGAATTATCTGTTCATAACAGGACACCCTGTATTTGCAGGAAGAATATTTCGTATCCCTTGTGCAATGCTGACTATCAGCACATCTGCATATTCTGAGGCGGGTCCTTGAAGTTATTTTGATATGAATATGCCCACATTTATCTGAAAGTGATTTTGTGGACATTGGGATCTACGTAATGTTGAGTAAGAGGACTGTAGGCTACTATGAGGTTGGTCCTGGAAATCGAGTGTCTTAAAAATCAACTTTCGTGCATATATATATATATATATATATATATGTGTGTATGTATATATTTGCAAAACCATCTAAACTGCTTCAAAGAGATCGTTAATGCACAACCGTGACCCAGGCTCGTTTTCACTATTAGCTTGAGGCGTTGCATAATACGGGTGCTGTACTTTTTCGAAGTTTAATATACATATATACATTTACATGTATATAAGTTCATTTTTTGCCACTTTCATACTTACTGAAGGAAAACTTAATTTCGTTTTGTATATATATATATTAAGTTGAACAAAATTCCGACGGAATTGAGTTGCTACAGATAGAGTATTGTAACATATACCGAGTGAGGCAACAACTATTAGCAGTAGAAATATTTTCTAACCCATCAGACTCAGGAGAAAACTTTTCCTGCAAAAGTTGCATAGTTCGAAGGGGATCATTGAGTGGTGGCTACGAAGTTCATCTAGGTAGGTGGCTTTCCAGAAATATCAAGGTCACCTCCATTTTTTTAAATGCCATCCCGCCAAAATTATGGGGAAAAATGGTGGTCCCATTGAAAAAAGTGGAGGTGACCTTGAAATCTCGGAAGAGCCTCGACCTGGGTGAACCTCGTAGCCACCACCCGACGACCCCCGTCGAACTGTGCAACTTTTGTAGGATAGTTCGAAGTCACTTTATTCTCGAAGTGTGATAAGTTAAAAAATATTAGTATAGAGCGTTCAACGAGAGAACGACACAGTGCCGCGCAGCTTTGAGCGGTCTGCGGGTCGGGTGGGGGTAGTGGGGCTCGCGAGAGCCCGTAACATCGGTGCAGAGCCCGTTTGGCACGTGGAGACGGTAAAGAAGGCGGCGCATTAGGCACGATCTGACCGTACCGGACGCATTTACGTTCGGAAGCGTGTCGTTCTCTCGTTGAACGGAGTCTAACCCTGATAGTTGTTGTCTCACCCCGTATACATCTATATATACATATACACACACACAAACATACACAAAGGATACTTAAATTTGCCTTCGGTAAGTATCATACCGGAAAAAAACGAACCTTTTTCCCTCCAAGACATTAGCGCCAATAAAAATATACAATTGAATTGAAACAACGTCAGTGATGCTGCCAAATGAGCGAATAGTTCCTGGCACGCGAAAAGTAATTTTCCACATGAACTTTTCGTACGTACACTGGCGTTCGCGTTAATTTGCATATAGCCGGAAGTGCAAATGGCTATTTTCTTTCTATCCTCAAGTTTCTGGTCGCCATTAGCATTGCAATTAAGTTGATACCGTACTGTACATCTATATACATATACGAGTGTGTACGTATGCTGGCACTGTATCGTTAGCCGGTGTATTATAATTGGCGGACTTCCGGGACAAAATATTTGAGTCCCGACACGATCCAGAATGTCTCTCGACAAACGGGTCGCCGATCGCTCGGCTGAGGGTGCTACACCGCGCGCCAAGAGGCGGGGGAACAGGGGTGGGGGGGCAATTACCGATTGACTAGTTCTCGAATATGGATCGAGTTTAATGGCACGGGAGTATAGTTGGACGATATACGAAACGCCGAATCGAGGAACTCTCGCGATGCGATATTATGCATGCATATTATATACGCGGACTAACTCAGATTAAATCAAGCCCGCCGGAGGACGCGTCCTGAAATTATGGCCACAAACTCGCCGGCTTTCCACTACATGGGAAATTATGTGCTTCCATGGTGATGGGGGTGGCGTCGCGACGAACTCACTTGCGGGTTTCTGCACGCGAATCACCGCTTTCGAAAGGTGAAATCAAAGTGATATCGATCGGCAACGAAAATTGAATTTTCTTCAATTCTTGAGAGTTTGAAGATGGATGACAAAATTTGGTGGGTATTTGTTTGGGTAGTACTTGGGGCGGCTAAAGGGTGTGTCAAAATGACTGAAGGGTGTTTCAAAATCATTGGAAGCGGTCTCAAAGTGATTGAAAGGTGTCACAAAATGGCTGAAAGATGTCTCAAAATGACTTAAGGGTGTCTCAAAATGACTTAAGGATGTCTCAAAATGACTTAAGGGTGTCTCAAAATGACTTAAGGGTGTCCCAAAATGACTGAAGGGTGTCTCAAAATGACTTAAGGGTGTCTCAAAATGACTGAAAGGTGTCTCAAAGTGACTGAAGAGTGTTTTCCAATGACTGAAGGGTTTCTCAAAATGATTGAAAGTTGTCTCAAAATTACTGAAGGGTGTTTCAGAATGATCGATAGGTGCCTCAAAATGATTGAAGGGTGTCTCAAAATGATTAAACGGTGGCTCAAAATGACTTAAGGTGTCTCAGAATGACTGAAAGGTGTCTCAAAATGACTGGAAGGTGTCTCAAAATGACTGAAAGGTGTCTCAAAATGACTGAAGGGTGTCTCAAAGTGATTGAAAGGTGTCACAAAATGGCTGAAAGATGTCTCAAAATGACTTAAGGGTGTCTCAAAATGACTGAAGGGTGTCCCAAAATGACTGAAGGGTGTCTCAAAATGACTTAAGGGTGTCTCAAAATGACTGAAAGGTGTCTCAAAGTGACTGAAGAGTGTTTTCCAATGACTGAAGGGTTTCTCAAAATGATTGAAAGTTGTCTCAAAATTACTGAAGGGTGTTTCAGAATGATCGATAGGTGCCTCAAAATGATTGAAGGATGTCTCAAAATGATTAAAGGGTGGCTCAAAATGACTTAAGGTGTCTCAAAATGATTGGAAGGCGTCTCAAAATGACTGAAGAGTGTCTCAAAATGACTGAAGGGCGTCTCAAAATGACTAAAGGGTGTCTTCAAATGACTGAAAGATGTCTCAAAATGACTTAAGGGTGTCTCAAAATGACTGAAGGGTGTCTCAAAATGACTTAAGGGTGTTTCAAAGTGATTGAAGGGTGTCTGAAAATGACTTGACATTTTAAATTGCGCGTCATTTTTTCGTGGCGAACATAAAGTACTAATCTTCGACAACTGGCATCTGGAAGTATCGAGGTTTCGTCATGGAGAATTACACGATGGAGCAACGCATAGAAATTGTTATTTGCTGCATTGTTACTGCATAGTTATTGCAGACGAAGTTTCAGGGTTTTGATATCTCGCGCCACGGCGATATCAATTGGCCACCAAGATCGTGCGATTTAACGACAATGGGTTTCTTTCTTTGGGCTTTTCTGAAAGGAAAAGTGTATGCCAATGATCCACAGACCATTCCAGAGCTCAAGAAAGCAATTGGACGCACCATCAATGAAATTAGTCTGCAATTATGTCAAAATGTTATTGAAGATTTCGTCAAAAGAGTGAACGTTTGCAAACAGGGGCGAGGCGGCGATTTATCGGATATTGTATTCCACACATAACCTCCACGTTTGTACTTTATATTAAAATAAAAATATTCGTACTTTTCGAATGAATAATACGTTTTGTTAGTAAGTTAAAATATCAGGTAACTTTAAGACACCCTATGGGATAGAAATTTGAAAAAATCGATTGTTTTTGCATTACGTTAAAGTATCGACTGTTCTTAAATGGAAATTTCCAGAATTCCCAATTCCGGTCCGAGCTACGAACTTCAGAAGCTTCTGAGGAAGCTAGAACTGCCCGCAGAACTGGGCGAGCTTTGGGAAATTACGAAACAAGAATGGCCGATCAACATAACGCAAGTATAACGTGTCATTGCATCACTTGGATAGTTGCGGTTGGCTGAAATTGTACTCAAAACGGTTTTTTTTCGAAACTACTTTTGTTACCTTGTTTGGCATGCAATCTCGAGTTCTATTGAATCGATTGACTTCAAATTTGGTATCGATCTTCAATATATATGTCTCTAGCGTCCCTACCTCGGGCATTGAGAGATTATTATTATTACCATTTTTTGAAATTTAACTTTGAAAAAAATAGGACGAAAAAATAATTATTTCTTCAGACAATCGCGTTAAAAATTTTTTATTCTCTTTGATACCTGTCATAATGGCCTTCACATTGATCAATAAAATTGGTTTTATTTCAGTTTCTCACAAATGGGAGCTTTGGAATCATGCCAACCGCCTCAACCTCTTATTTTACCGCCATATTTAGAGGGCTATAACGTTTTCAATTTATATTTCTTTTGCACAATTTTTTTGTGAGTTCTTGAAATATCAATAAAAAGACTGTAAAAAGTGTATACTAAAAATGTTTTTTGTTTTCTTATTTTCGTCAAGCCTGAGAGAATGCCCGAAATTAAGGCCTCTAGACTAGAATACCGCCTTACGCGAGGGTGAATTTTGCCGCGGTGTAGTGCAATCAATTGTTTTTTCTTCCAATTTTTCCGAGTATCCAATTTTTTTTGCCGATTTGGATTATGTATCTCTGATGAGAATAGTGAAAAATGTTCAAGTGGTTCTTGTAATCTGAATCCGGAAGATAAAAAATTGGATGTTTGGGAAGAAAATATCTTCGTTGCGCCCCAACGATGCGAAGTTCAGCATCGTTGGGCTGGAGGTGGAGAAAAAATCGCATGGTTTTGTAGACTAGGGTCTTAAGGGGTCTTTTCAATTTAGTCGCTAAAGAAGTCTATTTTCATGATTTTTTTCGATACGTTTATATTACAGATATTGATATAAAAGTTGTTGCACTTAATAAATACACTTTCGAAATACATAAACAAAAATTTATGTATTTATGTAACCCAAACAAACTTTGACTGCATTTTTCTCGAAACAACGTTTTTCGACGGCTTGTTGTTAAAATCATCGAAACTATTAAACCGATCCTTATAAAATTTTAACCACATATTCTTTACAACTAAAGCTATAGCGCATATTAAGGATTTTTTAAATTTTGATACTTACGGTTTTCTTTGCCAAACACGGTGAAAAAACACGTTTTTTTTGTTTTTTCGAAAAATGTCCGTCATTTTGGTATTTTTGCATATATAAAAAATCGTATGATATGCGCTATAGCTATTAACATACTGAATCTAAAACCGTTTGATTTTTTGTTTTGGATGATCCATCTCCAAGATTCATCAACAGCGCAGACTTACAATTTTTTAGGACATTTTTTTAGCTACCATTTTCGTCTATAAAAGGTGACTTAAGGGGGTACCCCCACTTGCGATTTTGAAAAAATCGATTTTTTTAATTGTATTTTTTTGAAGTGCAATTTGAAGTTCAGTTTTTTTTATGCCCGGAATAGATGACTCTATGTAAGTTTACAAAAAAAATATTTTCTTCGTGTAAACTGAAATTGAAACTTTAAACGCGTTTTTCTCAAAATGGCATTTCTGAAGTCGGTGACCAATATTACTCGAACACTAATGAACCGATCTTCTTGAAATTTTGCAGGCTTATTTAATACATAAAAATGTAGTCTTTAATCGTTCGATTTTTTTTCGAAAAAAATGGCCGTTTTATAGCCAAAAAACGGCCGTTTTTTTCGTTAAAATCGAACCATTAACTTTGACTGTCCGCCATTTTGTGAAAAAGGAATATTTTTTAAAATCCTTCGATTAAAGACTAGTTTATACTTATATTTGACTAAATCCATCCGCATTTTTTTTCAGAAGATCCACTTCGCCGCAATGTTGGTGACCGCAAACCGTGTATATAAAAACATTATTTCATTGACGGCCATTTGCCACTAAACAATGTAATATTTTTCAATAAAAAAATTACTGAAAGTTCTTCAAGATGTGTTTTTAAGATGGTATATTGATCGATTAAAAAAGTTTTGTAGTTTTCTTTAAAAAAATTCATGAAAAAGGCCTTTTTTGCGCTACAAGTGGGGGTAACGCCTTAAGTAAATTAAAAAAAAATTAAATGTATTTTGAAAGTGTATTTATCAAGTGTAACAAATTTTATATCAATATCTAAAATATAAACCTAAAAAAAAGCCTTTTTTAGCGTCTAAAGTGAAAAAACCCCGTAAAATTAATTTGCAACAAGAATTTCGTAAAAATTCGAAAAATTGTCCGATTTATGGCGTTTTGTGTGAAGGGTCACTGCGCTACGGCTTATTTTAGGCTCTATTCATCCGATTCACTTCCAATTCAGACGGAGCATAATTTACAACATTTTCTATCGTATGACCAGGCAATTTTTCGACATGTTTATCCATTTGTTAATAACAAACAATCAAAGTGATTTTTTGGTCGAGCATCGAGCGTTTTGTTCCACAGCTTGCCATTTTCGTTATTTTCAAAATTTCAAAAAAGTATCCGGCCATACGAAAGTTTCATCATTATACTAAAAGTACATTTTTTATTTATTATGTCAGGTGGCTCTGGTTGCCAGAAACACCTACACCTATTGGGCCACGCAGCATCGGCGGCACTTTATTCAAATAATAATAACTTCATTGTTGATCGATATTCATAAATAATAAAAAAAACAACTCAAACTTGGCAAGACCTGTCTCACCTTTTTCCAGTGGCGCCCTCTTGTACTTCTCGAGTCTCTTGACGGCGATTGCCTCGAGGCGAACCCTCGCAGCCGGATACTCCTTCAGCACGTCCCACATGTCCTTCTTGCTCAGCACGAAGAGGTCCGAGTAGCCGACCGATCTTACGCTCGCTGTTCGCCGGTTACCTGCGTCGATGTAGCCATTTATTGGTTATCGGAGTGCAACAAGCTCAACTTCGCATCCCGCTGCGTCATTCTTTTAGTCAGATTTTTTTAACACAGACCCCTTTTTCGTCCTCGTTCGACGTAATCGATGACAATGAACGGCGTTTCGCGAGACGATAAAAAAAATAACGAGAAAATGAGCGGAGGATGGGATTTTTTTTTTCGGTGTTGACGAATGAACGAATTGCGTGTGTCGCGAGTCATGAGATTCAACTTCGCGAGTTTCCCTTAAGGGGTGAGATGCAGTTAGAATTTTCAAAAAATCGATTTTTTTTCTACATTTTCTTGAAGTATGATGTTTCGAAAATATTCCCTGAAAATTTTAAGTCAATCCGATCAATAGTTTCCGGGATATCCCACATCGGCAGAAGCGCCAGGAATTGATGATACGATGTTAGTAATTTTTAAATTAGTATTTCTATACATAAATCAAGTGTAATATTGGAAAACTCTTTCAGAATTTTCCAAAAATTAATACTCAAAAACTATGAACTTTAGCGAAATTTTATAAAAAAAATTCTTTCGTTTTAAAATTGCCCGAAATGTTTTTAAAAAATAATTCATCTCGAAAAACTTTAATTTTTTGAAAAATTGTTTTAACAATTGGCTACAAACAATTGAATGCTCGACTATTCGGCAAAAAATTGCGATATTCGGATTCAGCGGATCAAAACACATAAGAAAGTTTAGCCTCATTCATCGAGCTCAAAATTTTACGAACATAAAATACCGTATCCACATCGAAAAACTTTAAACGCGTTTTTCTCGAAACTGTGTTTTTCAAGTCGGTGACCACTATAATTCAAAAAATACTCGATGGATTTTGATAAAAGTTGGTGTGCTTATTGATAGCATTAAAAAGTAGTCCTTATTCGAAGGATTTTCATTTTTGTTGAAAATTTCTATTTTTTTTAACAATAAACGTGCGATTTTTTGGTCGAAAATCGAAAGTTATCTGTCGGAAGCCGCCATTTTGTTAATTTTTGAAAAAAAAGCTTCGATTAAGGACTAGATTTATTATTATACTAATGATTTTTTTGGTTTTTTTATTTCAGATGACTCAGTAAAATTTTATGATGGTCACCGCGAAGCACTACATGCCAAAGGGGGTCCGACAAAGATGACGATATTTTTATAATTAATCAATATTTTTCTTTGAAAATTTGTACAAGTCAAGTTGAAATATAACATAAAAACTCTGTGTAACCACTTTTGTAAAACAAACTTAATTCCTAAAAAAGAAATTATTGAAAATGCTCGTTTTTTCACGCCTGACTGCATCTCACTCCTTAATTTTCGTTTTTTTTTGGACCGATGATTTTTCGAGCGATATTTTATTTTGGAGTGGAAGAAAAAGGTATTGTCAAAAAAACAGTTTTAGCAAGTGAGCGAGAAAGGGGGGGGGGAGAGCGAGGGAGAGAGAGAGAGAAACTCAGATTTATGAATGTAATAACAATAATAGGAAAAATTATATAAACAATAAAATATAACAATATAATAAGTAATATACAGGGTGTTAGGAAGGTCGATGCACAGCCTTAAGGGGGTGAATGGTTACCTCGTTAGGAACACATCTAAGCTAGGTTACCTTAGTCCAAAGTCTAAGGATTTTGAGTTATCGTGGTAAGTATGATTTTTTGGAAAATTTCCCAAAATTAGGTACTAACTCGTTCATAATGTTCAAACACACAATAATTAATAACTAAAAACGTATTTACGTCTTAGCTTAATATGTATTCAATCGAAAAACATCAATACATCATCTGTATCCACACAACTAACTAAATGGGACGTGTTGAATAATTAAAAACTTGTCAAAAAATAAAAATACCTTTTATGTTAATGCTATTAAAAATTAAACTAAAAAAAAATAATAAATAGCATCAACATAAGAGGTAAACGAGTTAGTACCTAATTTTGAGAAATTTTCCAAGAATCATACTTACCATGATAACTCGAAATCCTTAGACTTTGGATTAAGGTAACCTCGGTTAGATATGTTCCTGAGGAGGTAACCTATCACCCCCTTAAAGATTTGCATCCACCTTCCTCACGCTCTGTATAAGTAATAATATAGAATAATAATAACAACAACATAAAAAAATACATAAAACATAACATAAAATCAATAAATAATTACGTAAAATAACAACATTAAAAAGAAACAGAGAAAGAGACAGAGAGGGAGAGAGTTTGCGAGGGAGGATTGTTCGAGCTTTCTCATTTTCTCGCGTCACGTTCCGGAAACGAGTTCGCGATATTCCAATAGCGATAATTATCGATTATCGCCTATATCCCGAACGTTGAGTTTAAAGCGACTCGTGCCCGCGCGCTCCTATTCAACGCCCGGGCGTATATTAAGATAGCACGTGCCATAATGAGCTTCCCGTTAAATCCATGCTGTATCGGATCGAATATACAGGGTGTGCAAAAACCGACCGAGAAAAAATCGAATAGGAAATTCTCATGGGATCCGCGCGAGCCGTAATCTGAAAATTGCTCAACTAAATTACCGATAACGATATACGGATAAAATTTCATCAATACATCGTGAAACGAAAGCTTGCGGCCGAAAATCCCTTGGCATTCGAAGTGAATTATTCTTTTTTCGAGTAACGTCCTTAATTTTGAATTAAAAACAATATTTTTACCTCCTGAATCATGTCACTTTAAAATCATTTTTATCATTTATTTTGTCATTTTTCGTCCGTTGACCAATTAAATCCTTTTTACATCCTTTAAATAATATTACGTCCTGAATTATGAATTTTCTCAAGTCAATTTCAGGCAGCTTGACTCAGAAACAATAATTGTGTCATTTTTTTTCTTCCCAAAATACAAATTTTCATCTTGCAATTAAAAAAAAATGCAATCTCATTTTTTTCCGAATATAAGACGGTTGTGCTTTTTTTCTGACACCCTGTATATTCGCACAGGTCGAAAATTGTTTGCAGATCCCGTTGAATTTGCGAAACCCGCGTTGCGCGATTCATCGATGATAGCCGCGTTTCGATTGTTTCCATTGGTCCTTTATTTTTTTCAGATTTAATCTCAAATTCTACTCCATACGATGCACAATATCGAGCCTGAATCTAAATATATATATATGTAATATACGTCATAGTTAATACGTTGCACAAGTATAATAGTATATTTATTAAAAAACATGACCGTATAAAATCGCAATTAATTGTATGCGTATAAATCAAATAAACGATGAAAAATACGGAAACGAAAAAAAAGAGATAATTAGTGAGGAATAGTAGTATAGAAGCGTAATCTACATTAATAACGAGCTCACGAATCAGTCCAGTCTCGTACAGAAATAAAAAGAAACCTAAAACGAACGAACGGCAATGACGTGATAGATGATGATGGAATATCGATCATGAATATATTGATGATAATACAGAGGCAATTATGATAATATAATGGAGAAAAATGGTAGCACGCATCCACAGCAATCATTATTATAATCCATAGTGTTATGTATAATTGTAGAATAAATTAGTACTGATTACCAATTTTCCTAAACATATATATATATACAGGGTGTCCCATTTTAATCTTACACCTGAATTTTCTCGAAAAATATTGCTCGGACGAAATATTGTGTGGAACAAAACTTCTAGGGATTGAAGGGGGACGTTTGAAAAAAATTTATTTGAGGAGCCAAGGCTGACATGTTTTTTTCAAACGGAAACATAACTTTTTTTTATTGTCAAAAAATTTGTCAGCTGAAAACTAAAAACTTTTGTCGAAAAAATTTTTTGATAAAGTTCATAGTTTTCAAGTGAGAACATCATTTTCAATTATTTCAGATGTATCCAGGATTTGTGTGTGTGTGTGTGTGTGTGTGTGTGTGTGTGTTTTTCTATCCATCGTGATCAAAGTTCGTCAAGGATTTAAAGAAACACGTTTTTGGGCCTGAAAATGGCACAAACGCTATTAAAATGGAAAAAAACAATTTTTCATCGATTTTCCTTCAAAATTTTCTCATGAAATATCGTCCAAATTTGAAAACAAAAAAACAAAAAAAACCAAAATTTTCAACAGTGTTCCACACATACACGCACGCGCGCGCACACACACACACACACACACACACACACACACACAAATCCTGGATACATCTGAAATAATTGAAAATGATATTCTCACTTGAAAACTATGAACTTTATTAAAAAAAATTTCAACAAAAGTTTTTAGTTTTCAGCTGACAATTTTTTTGGCAATAAAAAAAAGTTATGTTTTCGTTTGAAAAAAACATGTCAGCCTAGAAGTTTTGTTCCACACAATAGTTCGTCCGAGCAATATTTTTTGAGAAAATTCAGGTGTAAGATTAAAATGGGACACCCTGTATATATATGTGTGTGTGTGTGTGTACACACACACACACACACACACACACACACATATATATATATAATACGTATAGGATGTCTCATTTGAATCGATCCACTCGATTATCTTCTTAACTGTTGATGATACTGAAATATGTTTCAGACAAAGGTTTACTGATTTCAGGAGGCATATAGTGCTCTTTTAATGGAAACATATATTTTCTCAAGGGTCTTCATAAGCTTGAAATTTAAAAAATCCGAATGATCTTATAGCCTAGGGTCTCAACTTTAATTTGCAACAAAGATGTTGTGTAAATGATAAAAATAGACCGACTTATGACGATTTTTGTGACGGATCAGATCACTCACTTCGATTCACCCTTTTTTTTGCGTTTTTCTCGAAATTCTGTATTATGAAACGGTGTAAGTCGTATCTAAAAATGTAGGAGGCTTATTATCTGAAAATTCGGACAGAGCATAGTTTATAGCAATTTTTATCGTTGGACCGGATGATTTTTTCATATATCCATTTGTAGATAACAAATGATTGAAATTGTTTTTTTGGTCGAATATCGAATTTTTTTTTCTGCAGCTTGCCATCTTGGTCATTTTTCAATTTTCAAAAGAGTATCCAGTCATACGCAAGTTTTATTGGTATCCTGAAAGTACGATTTTTTACTGCTCGCTTCAGAATTCCGAATGATTTGTTAATGATAAATGATTAAAGTTGTTCTTTGTTGGAAGATCGATTTTTTGTTCTACAATTTGGCATCTCTGTAATTGTCAAAATAAAAAAAAAAGTATGCGGCCATACGCAAGTTCCATTATTAATATAAAGGCACATTTTTAACCTGTTTGTTAATAACAAATTATTAAAGTTGTTTTCGGGTCTTTCCTACAGCTTGGAATTTTTGTAATATTCAAAATGTCAAAATAAGTATTCGGCCACACGAACCTTGTATTGTTATACAAAAAAAAATGAGTACTAGAAGTACACTTTTTATTGTTCATTCCAGATGACTCTGTTGCCAGACCCATCCACACCATTTGACCATGCAGCAACGGCGGCACTTTGTTTAAGTAATAATGACTCCATTGTTTACCAATATTTCTCAATGAAAAAAATACTTCAACTTGGCAGGACTATATATCAATTGTCTGTAAAATCCCGACCTCGTCATTGCAATACTCTCGTCAGAAAAAAATATTGAAAATTGACCTGTTTTTTTTAACGTGCCTCCAGGACCTTCAACTTTACTTTGCAACATATTTCCCTATCGTCAACAGTTTCGAAGATATTTAAGCAGTTTAATTTACATAAAACATCCTGTAAGTATCTCATTGAATAATAAAAAAAAGTATATATGTATATATATATATATATATATATATGTATATGTATATGTATATGTATATGTATATGTATATATACATCAAGTGGTTTCTAGATTATTAACGTAAATACCAATATTTTCCAGATAATATCAAATAATTTGCAGTGCAATTTACGTAAGAGTATCGAAATTGACGTGTCGTCTCGGATCGTGGCGAGCATTCGTTCGAATCCCTGCCGTCCTTCTCATTCTTCAATTATTCCATTGGACGTCTATCACATTTTCTTACGATGATTTTTTTTCCTTTCTTATCAAATGCTCGCCATACCCGAACAAAGTGTCTCAATAAAATTCAGCGTGTCACTTGCAGCATCCGCGCTCATTTAGAGATCATTAGAATAAGAGGCGTCAAAACTTTTCATAGTTACGAGTACACAGGTGAGCGAGAAAATAAATATATTCTTTGTCAAAATACGTTTTCATCGAGGGATGAAAAATTTGGAAAGAGAACCACATAATCTAGATAAGATTCAAAGTACTTGGCAGTCTCTAAGCTGTGACTATGAGAACTAAACTACAGCAGCGGGAAATAGAATTTCGGAAGTGTGAAAAATGTGTGTGTGCGTGTTTTTTTTCTCCTCTTCATCCCAAGGAAGAAAATCGATCCACCCTCGTCGACGTGTACAATTGCGAAAAAAATGTTGCTCGTCATCACGTGAAAATTAATCACACCCCCCCTATTTCATTGTGGCTCTCGAAGCAGGAGAATAAATTTCGTACGTCGACGGATGGATTGATTTTTTTTGTTTGTACGAGCGTCTTTGTGAATTATTGGAGAACCGGCCGAGAGAATCGTCGGTAGAGAGAGAGAGAGAGAGGAAAATATGTCAAAAGGAACAAAGTGTCACCGGATCACGATTAAGGTCGACTCTTCGAAGATCAAGCAATTGCGATTTTCACTCAATTGCGATGCGAAAAGTGATCGAAAAGTCAAGGCAAAAAAACGCTTGTCCAAGAATTAAAAAAGCGTTATTTTTGGCTATTGAAAAAAGAATAAAAAGTCTACGCGAATCAATCGAAGTCAGAATTTAAAAGAGAACTGGGCGAAATTATTCTAATTTGATTTTTGTAGTTTTGCAGTGGCCAAAAAAACTTTATGTCGCTCTTCATAATTTTCTACGATGAGGAAAGAACTCAATGGTGAAGAAAAATATCGTCCATTATACAAAATTATACATAACAATAACAATAATAATAGTAACAACAATAATATATATTTATCATTATTGAAGTTTTCTGCTCACTTTTTAATTTGAATGATATATAATAATAACAATAATAATGATAATTAATATCAATATTTTTTTATTATCTGTTCCGTCGCAGGGAGTGCCTCTTCTTTTTACGTGCCCACCGTATTCCAATTTATAACGACAATATTATGAAATGTAGAATTATAATATAAATAAGGATCATTTTTATTTATTCATTGAGTTCTCAATTAATGCCTGAGTTCCAACGTATACCCTTGCGGATTTTCACGTATAAATAATAATAAAGAAAATAACAACAATAATATATAATTATAATT
The DNA here is from genome assembly GCA_944452715.1 of Ophion slaviceki. Classification (NCBI taxonomy): domain Eukaryota; kingdom Metazoa; phylum Arthropoda; class Insecta; order Hymenoptera; family Ichneumonidae; genus Ophion; species Ophion slaviceki. The sequence goes on from OX101791.1 coordinate 36,025,150, forward strand.
ATATTAATAATAAATAATATTAATTGTTTATGTTTATGTATAATTATAACATAAATAAGAATAATTTTTATTTATTTATGAAGTTCCAACGTATACCCTTGCGGGTTTTTACGTATAAATAATAATAATAATGAAAATGACAATAATAATAATATGTTATTATTATATTATATTGTATATGCATAGATGTTATATAATAATATTTAAAAAATGATATACTATTATAAAATAATAAATTACAAAATAATTTTTCTTTTTCGCATGCTGAATCGTATTTATTTTATTTTTAATTGACGAATCGAATATATATGATAGAATACAAATCCGAAATTGTCTCGATATCCATCGAACATTTCATACCCGTTCATTCTCCCCTCGCTATTTTCCATCTCAATGGATTAAAATAGCAAATATTCGTCATGCGCACATTTCCCGCCAATAATCAGAATGTAATGGTTTTTCATTTCATTTTCTTTTCACTCCCTCGCGTATTCTATTAATTTTCGTTGGCATTTTAGCGTTTCGAGGTAGTTCGCGTGAACGATCGCGAATGTATTTCGATAACGCGTCACCCATGAGCCTCGATAAATGTCGAATCGTACGTATTTACTCGTTCACGGATCGCAGCGAATATTCCCGTTGGTGAATAAGTTATCGAAGGCTCGAGAGGAATCGACAAACGCAAAATGAATGAGAAATGTTTGTTGCCAGGATAAATCGTGTCGCGAACATCGAAATTGCGATGTAAAATAATACGAGACTTATTTTTGTTCCAAGTGATCTCTGTATTGTTACTCGTCAATCAAAATTTATTCAATCCTCAAACACGATAAAAAAAATCGTAAAGAGTGAACGAAATTTATCGATCGTTCTGTCAATTACTCCGGTAATTTATGTTTCACGGCTGTTTTTGTTCGACGCATCGGCAAAATTATTCCTATAAATTATTAATCGTGAATTTAACATCCACAATTACGAGCATTTGTTCGAAATGATTAATATCCAGCAACGGGTAAAAAGTATTAATAAATAAAGTCTCTGTCCAATCGAGGTGGAAAAAAATGCATTTATCGCCGATGGAAAAAAAACGCGACCAATGAAATATCGTGCGATCGAGTTTTTATTTAATGAGGGGCATTTTTTTGCCGATTTTATAGTTCGTTGCGCGAACTTCGAAGAGTCTCCGTATCGATACTACGACACATGGTCACTAGGGTGGCACAAATTTGAGCTCTATTTTTTTTCTCACCATCCAATTGTCTACTTTAAAGAAGAAAAAAAATTGTCGCCAAAGCTGCGAGCGGTCAAAAAATATTTAGAGGTCGCTCAAGCCGCCCAAAAATTCAAATTTTTATTAAAAATTGATTTTTTTCGTTCACTTCTCACCCATGAATTTTACGCTTTATAATTTTTAAATTAAGCTTGCGAAAGCTTTAACTGGCCAATGATCATTTAGTGCTCCCTCAAGAGCTTCGAAATTTCCAATTGTCGCGAATTTCTCTTCTCACTCATAAATTTTAAACTTTGTAAAATTTTCAAAACAATTAAGCCTTTTTTTCTTTAGAAATGGATTTTTTAATATACCTCACACTTCTAACCCGATAAAACGGGGGACCTATAATTTTGTTTACGGACAAGAGCTTTAAAGAGTTATTTTATCAGAACAAAGATTATAATTCTTGGGTTAGTAGTGTGATTTTTTTTTAATTTGTCCCTAAAGAAAAATGATTAATTGTTTTGAAATTTTTTCAGAGCGTCAAATTTATGAGTGAGAAGAGTAAGAAAAATTGGCGAAATTTGAAAATTTCGAAGCTCTTGAGCGACCACTAAATATTCATTGACCAGCTAGCTTTCGCGAGCTTAATTTAAAAACTACAAAGTATAAAATCCATGGGTGAGAAGTAAACGAAAAAAATCGATTTTTAAATGAAAATTTGAATTTTTAGGAGGCTTGAGCGACCTCTGAATATTTTTTGACGGCTCGCAGCTTTCGCGATAATTTTTTTTTTCTTTAAAGTAGATAATAGGATGGTGAGAAAAAGAAAAAAATAATGGAGTTCAAATTTGTGCCACCTCAATGGCCACATAGAAACGTGACGTGTCAAATACACATTTGCAATCGATTGAAAAGAGGAGACGAAAAAAAATAATGGAAAATGAAAAGAGTAGGAACGTGTACGTGATAGCTATTTAGTGTGAGATCGGTAAGATCGGCTCATACCGGCTCGACGGATTGCGCTCAAACACACAACAGTGTAGGAGAACGTGATAACGTGAAACGTGATTTCGTGAAAAGACACGAGGGAAATAGACAGCTCTGACGGGCCCCCAGGTCTGCTTGGAATATTTACCGCACTCTTTACCTGCGGTCCCCATATTGAGAATGCTGATTTCCCCGAAGTATGAACCGGCCTTGAGTGTCGCCAGTACGGTCTTCCCGTTGTCAGCAACCACCTGGAGCCGGCCTCTGTTCACTATGTACATCTCCTTTCCCACCTCACCTGCAAATGACAAAAATCCAATAAATCATTTCCTGCAAATTACAAAAATACAAAAAATCGTTTCCTGCAAATTGCAAAAATCCAACAAATCGTTTCCTGCAAAGTGCACAAATCCAACAAATCGTTTACTGCAATATGCAAAAATTCTACAAATAACTCCCTGCAAATTGCCAAAATCGAACGGATCGTTTGCTGCAACTTGCGAAAATCCGACAAAACATTTCCTGCAAATTGCAAAAATCGAACAAATCGTTTCCTGCAAATTGCAAAAATCCAACAAATCGTTTCCTGCAAGTTGCAAAAATCGAAGAAATCGTTTCCTGAAAAGTGCGAAAATCTACCGAATAATTTGCTGCAATTTAAAAAAAATCGAACAAATCATTTCCTGCAAATTGCAAAAAAATCCAACAATCGTTTTCGGCAAATTGCAAAAATCCAACAAATAATTTCCTGCAAATTGCAAAGATCCAACGAATCGTTTCCTGCAAATTGCAAAAATCTAACAAAACATTTCCGACTAATTGCAAAAATCCAACAAATCATTTTCTGCAAGTTGCAAAAAAACGAACAAAAAATTTCCTGCAAATTGCAAAAATCCAACAAAGAATATTCTGAAAATTGCAAAAATTGAACAAATAATTTCCTGCATATGGCAAAAAATCCAACAAATCGTTCCCGGCAAATTGCAAAAATCCAACAAATCTTTTTCAGCAAATTGCAAAAATCCAACAAATCGTTTCCTACAAATTGCAAAAATCCAACAAATTGTTTCCTGCAAGTTGCAAAAATCGAAGAAATCGGTTCCTGAAAACTGCGAAAATCTAACGAATAATTTGCTGCAATTAAAAAAAAATCGAACAAATCATTTCCTGCAAATTGCAAAAAAATCCAACAATCGTTTTCGGCAAATTGCAAAAATCCAACAAATCATTTCCTGCAAATTGCAAAGATCCAACGAATCGTTTCCTGCAAATTGCAAAAATCTAACAAAACATTTTCGACAAATTGCAAAAATCCAACAAATCATTTTCTGCAAGTTGCAAAAAATCGAACAAAAAAATTCCTGCAAATTGCAAAAATCCAACGAATAATATTCTGAAAATTGCAAAAATTCAACAAATAATTTCCTGCAAATGGCAAAAAATCCAACAAATCGTTCCCGGCAAATTGCACAAATTCAACAAATAAATTTTTGCAAATTGCAAAATAAATCCAACGAATCGTTTCCTGCAAATTGCAAAAATTCAACAATTCATTTCCTGCAAATGGCGAAAATCCAACAAATCATTTGCTGGAAATTGCAAAAAATCCAACAAATCATTTCCTGCAAATTGCAAAAAATCCAACAAATAATTTCCTGCGAACTGCAAAAGACGCTGCAGTCTCGGCCATGCGCAACGCTGCCAAACTCGGAGGACGAAATCCAACCAAAATTATTATTTATTTACGATTATCTCATTATATCCCCAGTGCTCCTTGAGACCCTTTCACAACGACGTTATTTTATCGTTAACGGTGGTTGGATGCAGCGCTGATAAAGGATACCGATCCAATAAGACTGTGCGCGTAGTTCACGTGGTACAGGGTTTTGCTGTCTGACCACTGACTGCCTTAACTACTCTGCGACTGGCGCCAAGTGGGACCGAGAGGAAGAGAGAGAGAAAGAGAGGGAGGGAGAGAAACACTAAGAGAGACAAAGCTGATATGTACAAGCTATGGTAATCAGGTGCTATCGAGTGACCATGTGTTCCACAGAGTACACACGAAGTCATGTACTCCCTACGTAATCGCACGACGATATAGGTGTACATATATATATACAGGGTGTCCCTCTTATCTCTGCCACCCGAAATAACTCTGTAATTATCGACGTCAAAAAAAAATGTTCCAGACAAAAGTTGTACGGTGTGAAGGGGGCCATCAAATGCGACCATTCTTTTTTATTTCGGTGGAGGCGCTGTCGCACAGTGAAGGTCACCTCCACTTTTTTGAATGGAATGGTACATTTTTTTTCAACCATCTTGCGGAGCCCCTCAAGCCGCATAAAAAACATTAGGGAGTCAAAGTCGTTCAAGGTCATTCGAGGTCACCTACTAAAATGAAATACAAATCTAACTATCTAAATATTTGGTAGTGATCCGAGATATTTAGATTTGTATCATCGATACTGACCTTGAATGACCTTGAACGACTTTGACCCCCGTATTTTTTTTATGCGGCTTGAGGTGCTCCACAAGATGGTTGAATAAAATGTAACATTCCATTTAAAAAAATGGAGGTGACTTTCACTGTGCGTGAACGTCTTCAGCGAAATAAAAAATGGTCGCATTTGATGGCCCCCTTCACACCGTACAACTTTTGTCTGGGACATTTTTTTGTGGCGTCGGTAATTACCGAGTTATTTCGGGTGGCAGAGATGAGAGGGACACCCTGTATATATGTACACAGGGTGTCCCGTAAATACGACGTTGTACTTAAGGCGTTACCCCCACTTGTAGCGCAAAAAAGGTCTTTTTCATGAATTTTTTTAAAGAAAACTACAAAACTTTTTTAATCGATCAATATACCATCTTAAAGAACACATCTTGAAGAACTTTCAGTAATTTTTTTATTGAAAAATATTACATTGTTTAGTGGCAAATGGCCGTCAATCAAATAATGTTTTTATATACACGGTTTGCGGTGACCAACATTGCGGCGAAATGGATCATCTGAAAAAAAAATGCGGATGGATTTAGTCAAATATAAGTATAAACTAGTCTTTAATCGAAGGATTTAAAAAAATATTCATTTTTCACAAAATGGCGGACAGTCAAAGTTAATGGTTCGATTTTAACGAAAAAAACGGCCGTTTTTTGGCTATAAAACGGCCATTTTTTTTCGAAAAAAAATCGAACGATTAAAGACTACATTTTTATGTGTTAAATAAGCCTGCAAAATTTCAAGAAGATCGGTTCATTAGTGTTCGAGTAATCTTGGTCACCTACTTCAGAAATGCCATTTTGAGAAAAAGGCGTTTAAAGTTTCAATTTCAGTTTACACGAAGAAAATATTTTTTTTTGTAAACTTACATAGAGTCATCTATTCCGGGCATCAAAAAAACTGCACTTCAAATTGCACTTCAAAAAAATGCAATAAAAAAAATCGCTTTTTTCAAAATCGCAAGTGGGGGTAACCCCTTAAGGGGCCAGTCAACTTTGAAAATTTAAAAAAATCGGAAGCAAGCAAGTCTTGAAAAAATCGACGATGATGAGCAATCAGAAGGGATTTTGTACGGTGCGGGAATTGCCGATTGAGTTTAGGTAAGAGTTTTTCATAGTATAAACTTCGAACGCGTTTTTCTCGAAACAACGTTTTTAAAATCTAGTTCCATCGTATCTCTAATACTGATAAACCGATTTTCTTGAAATTTGAACCACATATTGTAAACATGATTCGCAACAAGATGACCCTCGAAGGTTTTAAAATTTTGATTTTTACTATTTTTTTTTGCGAAAAACTGCGAAAAAAACGCGTTTTTTTTACTTTTTTCGTTTTTCATCTGCCATTTTTTTATTTTTTCATAAAACTTTATATCCGAGGGTCATTTTGTAGCTGGTGTCATGCTGAATCTAATGGACTTTGATTTTTTTTGTTTCAGACAAGCCGTTGCCGAGTTGTGATGGAGCTACCTAGCCCACCTATTTTTGATGCGTTACGTTAAACTATAGTTTTTGTACTTAAAAATAAACAAAAATGAATTAAATTTAAAAAAAATGTATTTCAAGACTTTATTTATCAAGCCCAACAACTTTTACATTCATATCTTTTATGAAATCTTTAAAAAAAAAAAAAAATCGCGAAAACAGCCTTTTTTTGTGGCTTCAAAGTGGACTGGCCCCTTAAGAGGCTGCTAGATTGGATCATGACCTACTAGAATATCAAAATATTCTCTAAAAACCCCACCTATTTTGAGATTTTTGCACGTTTTTCGAAATTGCGAAGACCCCTCACCTTGCATGATCTTATCTGCCACAAGTTCGACAAATTAACTTTTTTGTGAATCTTTTTAGTATTAAAATAGTCGTGACTAGTTGCTCTTTCTCAGGGACGTCTTAAGGACATTATTTTCATTAAATAAAAGACTGTAAACAAACTTTTCTTTTTTCGTCATACTCCGAACATTTTTCGGAAACGTTTTGCATGCAATACAGAAAGCAACTATTCAAGACCATTTCGATATCGAAAAGTATTGCAAAAAAACTAATCGCTATGAGTTTTTGCAAGCGGTTTTACAACATTTTAGAAAACGTCCAGAAATCTTAAAAATCGTGGGGCTTTTTCTTACGGTAAAATTTGATGTTCTAATGGATCATCGCTCCAACCTAGCACCCCCTTAAGGTATTCCTTCCTAATCATTGGTAAATTATAGTGGCGCTTATAAAAAAAAGTCACCACCAATCATTGTACCCAACAATAAACTGGAATGAAAAACATCGCGTAAATTTCGTAGATTTAGACTTTTCACGTTTTCTCGAAAAAGTCGCCGCCACGAAAATTCTTCTGACAGTTACATTTTTCAAGTTTGATCATTCATATTTTTTTTAAACATTTGGTGACCCGCTGTTTTTATTGTTACGGAATTTTCAGAGTTTTTTACACTCGTTGAGCAGTTTACATCAGGCATCTAGAGTTATTTAGTATATAAATTAATAGATAGAAATGTGTCCAGCGTGTGATCTCCATAAAGTGCCGTATAAATGAGACCATTTTTAAAATCGTTATTTTTCGTTAAAAGTCCGGTAACTTGGCTTGAAATTTTACCAGTGTACTGGGATGTAGTTTTACTTGATTATAGACAAAAATCAGTTCGTTGTTAAATATTTGGGTTCGTGAAAGGAATACCTTCAGGATGGCGTGATATTTACGGGACACCCTGTATATATCGTGCGATATATATATATATATATATATATATATATATATATATATATACACGTATATGTATGTATGTATATGTATATACATACATGTTTGTCCACCTGGGTCTATATACGCAGGTGTGTGCAGTATATTGGTCGAAAGGACCACATAATATCGGAGGTGCGATTTGCACATCCGGTCGATTGCTCAGTTTGTAAAGTGAGGATGCAATTCTCGAGGTGCAGCATTCGGCAACGTTCCGCAGCGCTCGGCTCTAATGGCCGAGACCAATTCTATTTTCTCACCATTTTCGAAACCCCTACTCCCTCGTTCTGCTAGGGAGAGGGCCAATTTTACTCGCCGATATGCGTGTCCCGAATTAATTCACCGCGTCGTCTGACCGCGCGTGGATTTTACTACTGAGGCTGCGGTCGGCCGAGCTCGGTAGCGGGAAACAGAAGTATTTCATTACGAAAGCAGCCAACGTTGAAAAAATGTTCGACATATTTCCCTTCGTTTTTCATTAGGTGCGACCAGACTGTACTTTTTTAAACTGATAACGGTACTTTTTTATTGATAAAAATTGATACAACGTTGTGGGTAACGATCGGTAACGGAAAAGCTCGATTGAACCGGAAGGATATTAAATATTGAAATTTATGTATTTATTCGAATGTGAATTATATAGAAATTATTTAAATAGAATAAAAATATTTTCGAAGAGTGAGGGATTTCGCGGGGACAAAGTCGAGGGAATCGAAAAAATGGTTCAAAATGACACAAATCGACGGTAAATTGAGAAGTTAGGAAAATGGCTTCATTTTATCAAGAATACAGATAAGTTATCGGGACAAACCAATATCAGCATAGTTATTATTTTGAAGTGATCGTTTATTATCAATAACTAATTAAGCATTTAATTAAATATTGATTACTGATGAAAATAAGTATTGATAATTAATTATGCAATCGATTAATTATCAATTACGCAAGCTATTGATTATTGATTATTCCTTCAACAAATAATTTCGTAACCTTCACTGTGAGAAATCCCAATAAGGCGTGAGTTTTTCATTGCTTGTCGACGGAAATGAAAAGTTTTGAAAAATGACTCCAAACGATAAGAAATTGATAAGCAAGGAAAATGTTTTTATTTAAAGAAGAATATACGCGAATTATTGAAACAAATTAACATCAGTGTAGTTATTATTTTTTAAATTCCACTGTATTGTTAATAATTATTACATTATTGTTTGAAAAAATAATTTCGTAGTATTCACTGGCGGATATCTCGATAAGGGGAGTTTCCTTTACTGGTGCTTCATTCTCATATTTATTGACTCGGTTTCTTTAATATTCTTGTCTGGTACGTTTGGAGCGTGCACAGCTATAGGAAGGAATAAAATCTCGACGAACATGGGCGACGAGTACGTGATCAAATATACAATTTATGTGAGTATGATAAATACATACATACATACATATACATATACATGTACACACACACACACACACACACACACACACACACACACACACACACACACACATATATATATATATATATATATATATATATATATATATATATATATGCATATATGTGTGTGTGTGTGTGTGTGTGTGGTTGGATGGGTGTGTACATTTATCTATGTATATCTTTATGTATCTGTGTAGCATTATACATACACGTATATTACACCATGCATTAAGCAGTTGAGTTTTCGGGGGAGATGCAGGGGTGCCGAGGGGCGGACATCCAATTACCATTAAATTAACGTTCCGTGAGATCAAATTTCACGTGGGCCATGTGAAAATTTATGCGCGCACGAGATTTCAAAAGCAGCAAATTTGGTCCATTGTCGAATTTGGCCCTATCCCGCACCTTCGCCACATTTTATTAACTCGAGCAATCTCGTCCGCGAGATTCTCCCGGTCGCGATTTTCCCCTAATTGACTTTCCTCTTCGAAACTACTTGTAACGGAATTTTTGCCCCTCGATTTCACCAGGAAAGTCCGGTGAACGGTAAAAAAGGTTCATTCTTGGACACTCTCTCAAAACCGCACACTAAGAGTAACCAGCTGGTGATTGAAAAATCGTTTTGGTAATTATGCAGTATGAGGGCTTTTCCGAAGAACGACGAGAACATTTTTTTTTCACCGTCAACTTGTTTATTCCGTTATATTGAGTGATATTCCGTCGGGGGAGGCTGACATTTTCCATTAATTCCATAAGTTATGGGGTTTTGAAGTACGCGGAAACACGTGATAAAATAGGGAATTTTTAAAAATATTTTGACGCCTATATTGGGGAGTTTGGGTTGGCCCTTAGGACACACGTAGATGCTTAGCGACAACAAACAAGAGGCGTCAAAATATTATATGTTTCTGGAAACTTCAAAACCCCATAACGTATGGAATTAATGGGAAATGTCAGCCTCCCCCGGCGGAATATCACTTATTATAATGGAATAAACATCATGGCGAAAAAAAATTTCCCGTCGTTTTTCGGAAAAGTCCTCATATTGCATAATTACCATCGTTATTAGACAGTTCACTTTTAAACAATTTGTCAACAGCTACTTGCCTTTGTAATTAATCGTCCTTATTAATTTTAAGTTGAGGCAGTATTCTAGGTTAGACATTTGAAAAAATCGATTTCTTAACATTTTGTTAAAGTATACACTCTTAAGAATATATCCTCGAAACAAAATTTGCAAATTCCCAATATTTAGATGATTTAGAAGAACTTCAGAAAATCATCGTTTCGAAGTCGAGGAAGACACACTTTACGAGGCAGAAATAGCCGATTGATATAACGTAGGTATAACACGTTATCACTTGGATAGTTGCGGTTGTCTGAAATTTCACTCAAAACTTTAGACGGAAACTTTTTTTTGCAAACTACTTTTTTCAACTTGGGTGACATTAAATATGGAGTTCTATTCAACCGATTGACTTCGAATTTGGGATGGACCTTCAGTATATATCCCTCTATCGTCCCTACCTCGGCCATTGCAAAATGATTATTATTACTATTAAAAAATAATAAACTTCGAAAAAATAGGGTGCGAATTTAACTTTTTATTCAGACAGCCGCCATTAAAAATGTTTTTTCCCACTTTGGTACTTGTCATAGTGATATTCTTATTGATAAAAAAAATGTCAAGCGCCTCAACCCTTTTCTTTCACGTGCATATTTAGAAGCTCATCAAGTTTGTAATTTTTGTTTTATTTGCACAAATATTTTTTTATAAGTTCTCTAAACATCAATGAAAAAACTACAAAAAGGTTGATATACATATTTTTCATTTTTTTTTTAAGTTCGAAAAAACATCCGAAATGTAGGTCTCCAGACTACTTCCTTAAGGGGTTACCCCCACTTGCGATTTTGAAAAAATCGATTTTTTTATTGCATTTTTTTGAAGTGCAATTTGAAGTGCAATTTTTTTTGATGCCCGGAATAGATGACTCAATGTAAGTTGAATGAAATTGAAACTTTAAACGCGTTTTTCTCAAAATCGCATTTCTGAAGTCGATGACCAAGATTACTCGAACACTAATGAACTGATCTTCTTGAAATTTTGCAGGCTTATTTAATACATAAAAATGTTGTCTTTAATCGTTCGATTTTTGTTTTCGAAAAAAATGGCCGTTTTATAGCCAAAAAACGGCCGTTTTTTTTCGTTAAAATCGAACCATTAACTTTGACTGTCCGCCATTTTGTGAAAAATGAATGTTTTTTAAAATCCTTCGATTAAAGACTAGTTTATACTTATATTTGACTAAATCCATCCGCATTTTTTTTTTCAGATGATCGACTCCGCCGCAATGTTGGTCGCCGCAAACCGTGTATATAAAAACATTATTTCATTGACGGCCATTTGCCACTAAACAATGTAATATTTTTCAATAAAAAAGTTACTGAAAGTTCTTCAGGATGTGTTCTTTAAGATGGTATATTGATCGATTAAAAAAGTTTTGTAGTTTTCTTTAAAAAAATTCATGAAAAAGGCCTTTTTTTTGCGCTACAAGTGGGGGTAACGCCTTAAAAGGGAACGTCGTTGTCGACAAAAAATGTAAATAATAATAGGGACGTGTTATTGGTCGAAGAGAAATGTTGACAAACATCAAGAAAATGTAATAACCATGGGGTCGACAATAACGATTCTGATTCGTGCAATTTTATGCGCAAGACGTTGGGAAATTAGTAATGAAACGACCGTGAAGAGGAAGGGGGTCTGCGCAGTAGAAACGGCCAGATGCAGTCAGCCACACATTAAAGTATATTTAGTGCAACAATGTGAGAGATAACGGGAGCCATTCGCTTCTTATCATTAGAGAAAATTCGTGCTCTCCCTCTCTCTTTACCTCCCTCTCTTTCTCTCTGGGCCTTTCTGAGTCCCTCTGGGTCTCTCCTAGCACAAGTAAGCGATTCGTAGTTACGATAGTCGTAGAGAAGCATTTTGCTGCATTGGGTAATAAAATTACAGAAATGGTTTTGATCCGATGGAATATCGGTTAGTACGATCACAGACACGGGTAATTAAGTGAATCCTAGCGGAACTTTCTCGCGAAATTTGATCCTGTGACTCCGTGTCGATTGTTCGCGTCTCGCGATTATTTTAGGGATGATGGCGATGGCGCGTGGCTTTGATTCGATGATACGAACTACTGATTTCTCTCTCTCTCTCTCCCTCTCCCTCTCTCTCTCTCTCTCTCTCTCTCTCTCATACCCTCTCTCTCCTCTCCCCCTTTCTCTCTCTCTACACGAAAAATCTCCAGTCGCCTCCGGATTCTCTATACCTGGGGTGAAACACTACAGCGACAAAAGATTTATAATCGAGGATTTATTCTCGTGACGTGAAACGGGCCAAGGGGAATGAGGTCTCTTGGAGGCTCGCCAAAATTTTTCACTCGTTACGCTGCACGAGGCTATGACACTGCAGTTTTCAATCTTATCGAACGCGTTTCGACACACCGCCGAACGTATTTACGCTCTTCAAAATAGCTGCGTCACCATCTTTTTGGCAATCACCACTTTTTTTTTGCAGCAC